>JBBDHI010000013.1:13590215-13612331 GCA_037177115.1 Craterocephalus stercusmuscarum | reverse complement strand
ATGGTATAACAGCACAAAGAGTACTTATTTTCCATTGATTTTTACTACATTCTCATTCGAGAATGGCTTAAGATGAAGATGAAAATGTACATTTTTTGGTGTACATGTTTTAATGACATGCTAAAACAACTAGAAATATCTGCAAAGTTACAGCCTCACACATTTTGGTATCCATGCTTTGTGATCCCTGCCTTGTCATGTGAATGGCACAACAGAAAACAACAGGCTCAGGGTACAGTATGTATCCTCCTCACTATTTACAACCATGGATTGTTAAATGACTACACTTTGGAAGTTAAATAAATGTACTTTCACGTAGATGTAATTTCATAGTAAGGCCTTTGACAGCTCAGTCACTGCAACTCAACTCTTCCAATGTCTTTTGCAGACATTAGAAGTAAAGTCTACAAATAAACTCACAGAAGAAGTAACTACTGCAGGCAGTGAAGGCTAATATGTTCTATTTTTAATCAAAAAATAAAAAAGTCAAGGAAAAAGAATCGTACTAGCAGAAACCTCTGCTTGCACTACGGTGAGTGTTCTTCACTTAGTGGAAAAAGACCTTAAACATTTGACCTTAAACTGCTCAGAGGCTACACACACACCGGACCATATTCAAACTCAGTGTGTTTACATCTTAAAAATTGAGTTTTGTAATTAGATCACTCAGGCAGATATATTAATACCATTTACTATCACAAAGGGATCACATAAGATGTGTGTTTATGTGACCCAGAGCAATTACTCAGAATGTCACTTATTTTTCGAGTGAAAAAGCACTTCTGCTGGTTAGTCTGACAGAAATATGAGGTAAATTTTCATTTTCATTGTAATGATGACATTCAGTTCAGTCAATAGAAAGGAAATTACTAAGTTAGACTCGTATCATGCCCTGGGATCAGAACACGACAGTCTGCTGTTTTCTAATTAAGCAGCAATATATATCTGTCTTCTGCGATCTTTTAC
Organism: Craterocephalus stercusmuscarum; assembly: GCA_037177115.1. Taxonomy (NCBI): domain Eukaryota; kingdom Metazoa; phylum Chordata; class Actinopteri; order Atheriniformes; family Atherinidae; genus Craterocephalus; species Craterocephalus stercusmuscarum. The sequence continues at coordinate 13,611,365 of JBBDHI010000013.1, read as the reverse complement.
CCTGTAGAGTGCCAGAGGACCCGAGAACTCATCACAAAAATTGGTGGCAGAGATTAGTGGTGGCAATCTCCAATTGACACCAAGGACATAAATGAAATTGTGCAAATTAATGGAGAAGTGTATTGACTTAAAGGAGGTGACTCCCTTTTTTATCTCCTTACATCACCTGTTGTTAAGCCCATTGTGGTGAACAAACAAAAGCAGAGAAAGGACATAGTTGCTGTGATCAGTAACATTACTTTTCTAGCTAATTCAAAACCTGAGAATTGATTTTGGTTTAAGATACGTTTCATAAGTGTTGCTTTAGTTGAGTTTCTTGCGTCTTTTACCTCTTTTCATGCCTGGGTGAGATCATAAGAACTGAACTGTGTAGATTCAAGAGGCATTTCTCTTGAGTGGACTTTGGAGTGTACAACACCATTTATTTTTTGTTGCTATTTATTTATTCTGCCTGTCAAAGTACTTTTAAAGTCAGTGAATATGCCAGAAATACAGTCAACTACGACTGTGCAGTATCTACTCTACTGCTACTTTACAAGGTTTACACTTGGGCGATGCACAAAGCATTTCCTTATGAACATGTTGTCTTTTTCTCACATGGGACACATATTGCAGAAAGTGCCCCGCTGATCCATTTTCACCCTGATTTAAGTGGAATTTTGTCCCATTTTTTTCCAGCAATATTAAGCACGTTTTAAGGAATCTGTTACAGTGTTCATTATAAATTTGATTAGATCCAACATCTTCTGGGATTGCATTAACGTGTGGCTCTAGCCAGAAATTGTGTTCTCAGTTCCTTAGTTGCAAATTTGCATTGGTAAATTGTGTGAAAGTTGCTATTAGAGTATTGCTAAGAGACATGTGACAGGGATTTTGATGGCCAGAGGGAGCTCAGTGGTGAGAGAGGAATGGTTTTTACAATTGACTCACACAGATGTTAAACAGATTTGGCAGATGGAACCTGCATGGTTGATCTTTCTAAAAGATCCATTATAAAAATGTCTACCCTGGTTCAAAACATCTCACATCTAATGAATTAACAGGCTTCCAAAGTCAAAGTAAAATCGAACTGAAATAATAATATTTATGAATAAAGTCAGTATCTGTGGTCCTCCACAGAAATAAATGAGACGCTGCAATTACTCAGTGGTTGGACCATTACTCAAACTCCCCACAGTTCCCCATCCTGTAGGGTATCAATGGACCACAATTAAGCCAGCGTGAGATTTAAAAGCAGCTACGCAGCGTGTTCAAAAATTTAAGTACACAGAAAACAAATTTGTTCGGATAAAGTCACATTTAAGCGTCTAATGAAATCTGCTGCTGCAGTGTCATTTCATGCTTTAGAAAGTACATTTTCTTATTACAAGCTCTTCCATAAAAGCTGAGCTTCTGCTGTGCTGTACAGGGAGCTTACTGTGTTCTCTGATGCTAGCATCGCATTTCATTACTAATTCAGCGGTAGCCATCCCAGGCATTAGTGTGATGTTAATGCAGTGTGAAACATACTCTTCACGAAACAAGGGAATAATAAAGAAGAAACTCATAATATCCACAATAGGTGGAATTTATAGATGCAATCTTTGCAGTGGAACGCCACAGAGGAAAATTTTCCATGAAGGAAAAACCCACAGCCATTCGTTACGGTGAAACTTAGAGCAAAGAAAACTGGCGCAGTGTTTTCATGTTTCATCCTTGTTTTTTTTCGCCTTGTATGGGCTAATGCAACAAGAGAGCAAGTCAGTGTATCAGCCTGTCACTGCCTTTCTGCTACATCTATTCAGGCGTGCTGATGGACTTAACACGTGCTCCTCGTGCCTCTCCGATACACAGTCATTCAGAAACAGAAGACTACCTCAGTTAGAAACGCATCCTCCCCACTTACTGCTTTACCTCTCCGTAATTATGTTTTACATGCATTTGCTTACATCTGTTTCTGTGTCTTTCACTTCTAATCTGATCAATCTGTGTCCACAAACAAATTAGGCACAAAAGATTGAAATATTTAATAAAATGTCACCATGGCTCTGCTTTGGTTTTCCTGTATCATAAATCTGTTAGAAATCCGAATATTCATGAACAACTAGAAGAACTATGCAGCCCAAATTCTACAAGACATCTTCTATGCTAGTGCATAAAAATGTCGTGACGTAAAGAGGTGAGTCTACATAAACTGGCGAATCAGCTGCCTTTCCACTCTGCGGTTAAATCAAGCAAAGATGAGTGGCAGATATAAAGTTATTTTACTTGATGGTGTTACCAAAATGTCTTAGTATCCCTTGAACACTTATCGTCAAATGGAAAATTAATTATCCTCTTATTTCTTAAAAGATCTTGAAATTACCTAAATTGGACGTCATATGAACAACATCACAACATATAACACTGTATCATCATTTACTTGCCGAAAACTGAATTAAAATTTCTTTATCACAAAATTTCTTTCTGACACTACCAGTGTGTCTCCCATGATGGAGGGGGAATTTCAGCTCACTCCTCTTTACAACATTGCATCAGTTCATTGAGGTTTGCAGGCATTCATTGCACAGCTCTCTTAGGGTCCTCACACAGCCTATGAGTCGGACTGAGCTCTCGACCTAACCGAGCCAGTGAAACATCTTGAGTCTTTTCTTTTTCGGCAAGTTTCATCTATCAAACAGAGGTCTCGCATTTGGCTCTAGAACAGTTTAGTATATCGACAGGACCATGGAGGACTGACTCACCCAAATTATCCCTCCTCCACCACTGTGCTTAACCTTAACCACGCTTAATGGCCAGACCTCTCCCCTTTGATGTTGTCTGTCCAAAAGACATGTCTTTGTTTGAATGCAGCTTTGTAAACACAAGGTGTATTGTATAAAACAGATTTTTATCAATAAAAGACTTGTGGAGAAACTATTTTACTGGAATACTTTTACCGGACCCTTGCTGATGAAATAGGATCAATTCTATTGCAGTATAATTTACTATGGCTTCAAAGGTACACTGCATTTGCAACTAGCCTGAAATGTGTTTTTATTAAATGCAATGTTATGATTTTAACCTAGAAAGGTATATATATCATTCAAATATGAAGAATTTTAGCGGTCAAATGGGGTATAATGTGTAGGTACTTGGAAGGAAGACTGAGTAAAATGTAAATTTATTTTTCATGTCCCGTTTACAGGACTTCAGGTACCAAGGGGTTTAACATTTAACATGCAGACTGAGCCCTTGTCTGAGGTGTAGCGCTTGGATTTTTTACAGTTCCTCTGACCATTTCACACTCGCTAAACTTGCTGTGATGTCCACTTCTTTACTTGTGGATAATCTTTCTCAGTGTCGACTAATAGACATGGTTTAAATCTGAGAGGGACCAAAAGGTTTAAATTTTGAGCCAAACTGAACTTTTATAACCTCTAGCATGCATAAGTAATTCCCATTAACTGATTATAACAATAGACAGAAAACACTTTTTAAACTTTAATGCAGTCTATGAAATTGCCCTTTTACATTTCTCTCTGAAAACAGAAGATTTAACAGGTTCCTCCTCTGTGCTCTCCATCTAGTTAATTCTTTGCAGAATTTTGCTCATCATCAAATAGAAAGACAATAGTCACATACTGAAGCTTACTCTGAGAGCAAGCCAGAGAAACCTAAAACTCCATCAACAAAGAATAGAAAGTCCCATGCAAATAGTTTACAATTCAAATCAAAGCATGCGAAGGGGACAAAAATGTAATAGAGAAAAATAATCTTGTTTCTAATGTTGCTGCTACTGGTAACTCATAAGTGTTACAAAATTGACATTAATAAAGTATGACAGTTTGTAGCCCTGCTATGGCTGTGCACCACTAACATTACAAAACAGTGTTTGCCCAGGAAAAAACAACAACAAAAAAACTGAACATCCTTGAAATGCCATCCATGAATCACTAAGTATGAGCATCACTTCAGGCTTATTCCTCCCTCTGTGCTATAATTCAACATGCAGCAGTCGTTAGTCCTAAGACTTGCTAAGAGCTTTGTGATCACTATCACCAGCTGCTCTGCTGAACTGGGGTGATTTTGTGCCATTTTGAGAAAATCAGCTGAGGAACTATTTTCTTTTTTAAGACTAATTTATTATTTGAGTGAAATAATCCAGTAACCCAAATCCATTTTCAAACTGCCTGTTCAACCCAGTGCTGAAACTTTTCCCCATCCTGTTCATAAGTACAGGTGGATCAGGTTGCCAAACTTTATGCAACACTGAGAGGGCTATGGAGGAGCAGCCAAACACTGCTCTTACCATGAGGTGCTGCTGTAACTAACGGATTCCATGATTTCATTGATCAGATTTAGAAGCAAACAATAACAGCATGCAAGCAGCATTACAGTGTATCAGCTACTGGCCATTCTGCTCATTCAATACCTGGTATCATTCATAGATAATCCAAATAAAAACAGCTTCTCATAATTTGCTATTTCGTGTAGCAACGGTGACACCATCAACTCAAGTTCATAAACTAAAACATCATTCAGCTTGATGTACTGGAAGAAAAGTCTCATTATCACCAAAAACCGTCCAAAGTTTCTATGACTGAACAATGAATGCATGTATCATATTTCATGGCTTAGATGTGGAGGTGTGTTGCCAAATATCTTTATAATGATGCCAAGTCAGATGAAAAAAGACAAAAGATGTGACAGGAATACTGATCATTGCTGTTTATTCTCTGGGAGTCTTAAATTTGAATGAAATATTGTAGCTTTCTAGACCAAACATGGATTTTTTTCAGCAAAACCAATATAGACCATATATAATCCATCTGCTTTGGTTCTCTAATACAATGATAATGGTGGAAATTCATCTTTTCATCCTGCTAAAGACATTAAGGCATGAAACCCATGACATGTGCAAGTATCAAGATGTGTACTTGTGGGACTTGCTGCCCTTTAACATATAAATCAATTAAAAATGGCTGGATCTAAAACTGTACCAAATCTCATTTTAATTTACCTTTTCTTTGCGCCTCATAAAGTTGACTGATACTGACATTGAAAGATACTTTGGGGCTGTGGGGAGGACTGTCAGAGAGGATGATGTCTACATTTTACATGTGCATAAAATTATTTAACAGGCTGGAAGACAAAACTATATGTCATAATCCAATAAAGACAAACATATGCCTTAATCTCTTCTGCACAAGTATGCAGCAGGTTGGGTGATGTGAATTATCATATAAGTGCAATGAAGAAATTACCTTCTCATCATCTTCAGTGAAGAGTTCTCCACTTAGAGTCTTGTTAATTGCCTGAGCTACTCCAATGATCTCTCCGTCACTGTTGCGAATGGGCATGCACAAAAGTGACTTGGTTTTGTATCCTGTCAGCTTGTCAATTTCATCACTGAAGCGACGATCCTGCAAACCCACAGGCACAGAATGAGCAAAGATACAAACAGCCACTTGCAGGGGGAAAAAAAAGCAGCATTCCCTCTTCTATGTTCAGATGTTTGCTTTACAAAACCTGAATATGTCTTGCTTGGAAAACATTTCTACAAATAAAAGCTAAAAAAAAAAGCTATTTTAACGTTTCTGCTTAAGACATGCATGAGTTTCTTTTCTAGGTTCCTGGGATCTTAACTGTACACTTTGATGTGGTCTGAGATGTTGGTGTTGGCCTAACGTTAGTGTTGGTTCACAAGCTTTTTATATTGTTCCACACTTGGTTTTATCAAAAATGTGCTGCGAGAAATAGAAGTGACATGTGCACAAAAAAATTGCACTGTGTCCACGTCTAAGTCTTTCTGTGACTAATAAATGCACACACACACACACACACATGCACGCACTGTAAGGAGCGCGCACCTGATAGGCGTCAGGGATGTTCACTGTCTCTCCGTGTTCAGCAACATAGCCAATGATCCCTTTCCCCCACGGCACCTGAACTTCATCTGAGTTCATTGAGGGCAAAACCGTGGTGCCTGCGTGCACGTCGAAGAATTTGGACACGAGTGTTTTCTTGTTGCCCGTTCCTTCCACTAAAAACAAGGAGCACCGGTCTGCATCGACCATAATACAGACAAACACGAGGATTTTGTAGCTAAGACTCGTCAGATCCAAATCGTTAGAGATGTCTTTCACGAGCTCCAGGAAAAACTCTCTTTCGTTATGTTCTTTGAGGTAATATTTAAAATCCACGGCCGTGGACGGGTACTGGGGGATGTTAACTCTGGACTCCAGCAGCGCGCTCAGTATGTGCGCAGTGGTTGGGGGCAGAGAGCTGGCTTTCCTCAGCAGAGCTCTCCTCCTCATGCTCGTCAGAGGTTCCTGCGCCCTGGAATTCACATGTTCGTCGTATGTCCTGTTGACATTAATGGCCTTTGATCTGGCGAAAGTTTTGCGCAGCTCTTTCTGAGACGCTCTCCGCTGCAGACCATCGCATTTGCTCGCCCAGCTGTCCTTCCTCGGGTTGCTTTTCTCCTCTCTCGGCTCGGCGTGAGCCGCAGCCGCCGGACTCTTGCTCGCCTGGTGATTCTTGAGCCACTTTTCCACCATACTATAATTCCCCTTTCTGTTCAGGTAGTCCTCGAATAACTCCGGATGCGAGTCCAGAAAACTTTCCACGTCAGAGAACACCATATTTGACACAGCCATGTCTGTGCTTTAGATGGTCCTCAGTGAACCAAATCCATGAAGTCGCGCAGAGAAATATCATCTATGAGGCTTTACTTGGGCATAAAGTGAAAAAGAAAAAAAATCGTCCGTATACCTCAACTTCCACCGCGCATTATGCTGGGTGCACCTCACGAGCAACACATCCAGATTTCACTCTAAGGAGAGGGATGGAGATTCCTTTTGCGCATCAGCATATTCCTCCACAGCATCCACACCGTTCAGTTAATTCAAGATGAATTTCCGCAGACCGAAATAACGCAACGTAGAAGCAAAGTGAGGCTCCTGGAGACTAAGAAAATCCTCACTCGGAGCCACAACCGCGCAATACCGTCGTATGTGTCCCCTTGTGTTCAAATGAGGATCGCTGTGGTTGGCTCGCTCCTGCTGATGCTCGCTTCGTCACACAGTCAGGAGCTCAGGGGTGCTTCAGCGCTCAGACCTCTGGCCATTTGAACCATTTTTCCTCCTTTACAGAGACTCTGAGTGATGCATTAAACCAATATATTTAGCCCATACTGCATGGATAAAATTACTTTTTAAATATTTTTTTAATATGCAAAAAGACTGTGCTGTATTAATTTAGTCTCTGTAATAAGATATATTGGGGTAAAAGCCAGAATTGGAATTTTTGCATCTAAAACAATTGATTCCTACTGTATAGGCCCATGCTTAGCATAAGACTGTATCTGCCTATGACAGGAAGAAAAAGTGCTCCATAACAAAAACTGCAGCTCAACAGTGCATCTTAAAAAAAAATAAAAAAATAAAAAAAAACTTGGGCAAATTCTGGATTTGCAGAGCCCCTAATCAAGTTATGCAACAGCGACTGGTTTTGGCAGAGAGGAGTGTGTGTAAGAAAATCAAATTCCTATACAATTTTTTTAGTGAATGTGTTGATGCTCCAATTGAGCACAGGGGGGCGCTGTAGTCCACTCCACAGGTTCGCCTGAACATTCCGCAGGGACGTCAAAGTTCCTGTTCCGTCATTTTTTTCCATGAACCCTCTTATCTGACATTTGAAGCGCATAGTTGAAAGTATACATACCGTCAGCTCTCATGACGTCAAAACCACGGTGACCTCTACAGGCAGTGATCCACAACTTGTGGATCTACACCCTATATCGAAACAAAAACTTGAAACTTTACCAATTCTCTTAAAATATCAAGGCACGACTCAAACATCCTAAAAGCAAAAACTTGTTAGTTTGGAAAGGTATTTACAATATTATCCATATGCATTATACATTTATAAACAACACAGAGAAAAATCACAAGTATGACGCTTCTAGACCACTGACCATTTTAATGTCCTTTCATCCTCCTCCACTGGGAAAATAAGGACTCAATTTCTAAGACATTAGTAACTCATTTCATAAATCCACTTAGTCTAACGTTGCTGCACAAACAGAAGCGCTGCCATATTTTTTCAGAGACTAACTGTGCCATTAACCTGCCACAGCAGGTCTGTTGAACTAGAACTTTACCATGTGACCTCTTACTCAGTTGAACGCATGACATAAAATACTGCTTAGAGTCAGTTTTTATTTAACTTACAAACTGAAAAATGAGAAGACAACTCAGGCACCGTCAAAGCAGAAAAGGCATATTCATTTTTTGGAACGGACAAATATGAAAATTATTCAAAAAGAAAGGAAAAAGCTAACTATATAACAGTATAACATGACATTCAGTTGCTACACACTGAATGCACAGTATATATTTGACTAATAATTTATGTTAGAAAAAGGCAACTGTTAAAAAAAGGCATAATTTATTTCACAGCAGTGGAGGGGGTGATTGATATCAAAAATTAATGTACACCTACAACTAACGTGGCAACTCCGCAACCATTACAGAGACTGTTTGCTTGTGTGCCACAATGTGAATAAATGACAAGTCCTGGTTTCCTGAGAAGACTGTTAAGACATGGAAGGTGGTGAACATGCACAGAAGAGTTCGTTATGAAGTTGAAGACTTGAGATATGCAATAAGGTCAGCGCGCTCGTTCTTCTTTTTGATGCCAGCAAAGATCATCTTAGTTCCTGGAATGTACTTCTTGGGGTTCTCCAAGTAAACCATCAGGGTGTCTTCCTCCCAGATGATGCCTTAAATTTCAATGAGAAAATGGAATTAAAAGCAACATATATATTGAAAAGTATGAATGATAATGACACACAAATAGGCTACAATAACCACCTTTGCTTTTGTTGGCATCAGTATAGGAGTAGCCTTCAGCCTGGCCCGTTTTGCGTCCAAAGAGACCCCAAAGGTTGGGTCCGACCTTGTGCTTTCCTCCATTTTCCACAGTGTGACACTGGGCACACTTCTGGACAAAAGTCTTCTTGCCTTTGGCTATGTCTCCAGGCATATTTTCTATGAAGGAAATACCACATGGATATAATAAGTGAGCTTGGCAGTTTGTCGGCATTGTCATATTGTCCATTACTCCTGACTTTAAAATAGTACTTCATTTTATGGATGCAAGCAAGAAATATTCAGCTCATATAAAATCAGACATTTAACCGTGTTCCTATTCAGCCACATGGGGGAGAACTCTCCCTAGTTACACAATGGCTCGACACTGTTACAAAACTTTTAACTTCACTTGTCTACTGAACTCAGATGATTAGAACAAAGCGGTGAACTTTTATCGTCCGTGCTGCGTTTACGTCTTCACCAATAAATCCGTTTGATGGATTTAAAAATATAAATTCTACGTCAAAATAATACTGGGCGGAAATGTTTTTAAAACGAGTGGGAAACATGCTAAAGCTCAAACACTGTGGTGAATAAATATAACATTGAACAATTGGCTTAAAAGGTAAAAGAACTTTCTGGAATCCGCCGGCTCGCGCCGGCACAGGACCACGCCGTACCTGAGGAACGGACGAATCTAGATTTAGCTCATAGTTTAGTCGATTTATACGAGAAAGTTATTCAGGAAGAACGACGGGTGAAAAAGCTTGACATTTTAATGGTTAACTTCTTACCTATTCTTAATATGAAAGGCTTCAGCAACTGGATTAGAGTAACTTGTGACTCCTGTAGCTTTCTCTTCCTACCGGCTCCGTGGCTTCTCTCGTAAAAAAACGTGCTCCTTTTCCCCTGAAGTCTCCGGGTGACGTCACGGGTCAGCTGACGTGTTTCATCATTCCAGACACGCAAATATCGGTTGCGCAATTTAAAAACCCTATTCTCATTGATTAATTACTTTCCAGTATCGATACAGTCCTTTTAAATAGGAAATGTTTGACATACAGAAATATTCTTAAGACAGAAACACTGTTGTATACAACTTACTTGAACGTATTTGGTTGGATTAATTATATTAAAACGAACCTTACAGTAGTTGTGTTCAATAATCTGTTCTCTGGTAATATTGTGATTTTTTTACATCCCGAGAGGTTGAAAAAGGTCACTGGATTTTCTTTTCTTGTTCTTGAATATGTTTCACCTCTTATCCCACAAAAAATTCACTAGTTCTAACTCTTTGGTGGGGAGTTTCTGGCTTATAAATTGTTGAAAAATTGTTCACACTCAAAAGATTATCAAACTCACTGACAAACATCATTTCTTTGTGGGTAGTTTAAGTCACTTGTTTCAATGTTACCTCTGAGCTGTTCACCTGCCTGACCAAACATGTTTTGCTGCAAGATTTATAATTGTTGCAAAACTCCCTGGGGAGAAGATTCAAAGCTGCTGTAGCTCAGTAGGTGATACCTGAAACTACTTCTGTTTAGAGATGTTTTTCAAGTTGAAAAAAGGGCTTCCTTGACTTCTCTGTTTTCCAAAATGTCTTTATTTGTTTAGTTTTTTAGGACTGTTGTACACATTAAGGACAGAGAAGACTGCAGGTCATATCTGGCCCAGAGGTCACGACCTTTGCCTAATTTAGTTAGTTAGCATGTGTTGTATTTGACATATGTTGACCGAATATTATAAACTGGCTTTGACATAGGTTATGATAAATGCTGTAATGTGACTCAAAGGCCCAAAAAAAACAAGTAGATTTATATTATTGCTTATATGATTGGGTCAAAACTAAATGTGGTCATGGGAAAACCGAAGACGAGGTCCTTATTTGTGTCGAGCATTCTTTGCTATCTCGGTTGTTGCCATAAAATGTTCACATACCATGAGTATGTCAAGTTCACATTAGGTATGCTTGCCATAAAAACTGATAGTCATGTTCAAGACAGACACTGTCAGGTGGAACAAGTTTATAGTTCATATTTCACATAAAACATTTTTCATAAATCCTAAATTGTGAAATTGCTTATAGTTTATGTAAGTCTGAAGTAAAAAACATCACTTCCTTCATTTTCTATTCTGCTTGTTCCAAATCAGGGCTTCTGGGAAGCTGGCAAGAGGCACTGAAACAACTTATAAAAGTAAGAACAATAGCCTTTAACACTGACCTACCTGGTTTTAAATACCAGTGGAGCAAGCTGTGAGTCATGCTTTCATTAACATTATCTACCTGAGATCAACCCTTTCGCCTGATTTGATCTCTAGACTGGCAAGTTTAACCTGACCCATGCTGACAAGCTATAAAAGAATACTACGTAGTTACAATACATGCTTTTACCCATTTAAAGCAGCTTTAAAGGAGAACTTCGCTTTTTTTTAACCTGGTGTCTGTTGTCATCTTTCCTTTCATACATGTGAGTAATGAGGAAAGGAACGTTCAAGATCGCTCCAGTGTTTAGCTGGGCTGGTAGCTAGCAGCCCAGCTAATGGTAATTATTGGGCAAATGGCTCTGTGTCTAAGTTTGCCCTAAAAACGTACTTTTTTTCCACACTGAAGTGCTCTGATAGTCTCAATGAGTGTCCGACAACGTACTAGAGAGGAGAAATGAACCAAAGTATCTGTAATAGCTGGCAATCGGCTTGGTTTCATGTCTGTGTCCTGTTGTCTGTGTTCAAATTTTGCGGGATAATCGCACGATAACTCGCGTCCCAACACCGCTGGGAGATGCCAATACCTGACACCAAACATAGCAATCGTCAGGTAAAACTGATACTTTCATTAATTACTGTTCTCTAGTACGTTGTCTGACACTCGTTGAGACTATCAGAGCACTTCAGTGTGGAAAAAAGCACGTTTCTAGGGCGAACTTAGACTCAGAGCCAGTTGCCCCTTACTTACCATTAGCTGGGCTGCTAGCTACCTGCCCAGCTAAACATTGGAGCGATCTTGAATGTTCCTTTCCTCATCACTCACATGTATGAAAGCAAAGATGACAACAGACCCCAGGTTAAAAAAAAGCGAAGTTCTCCTTTAAGTTCAGCCTTCTCCAGATATATATTAGCTCACTTTATCTCAACTTGATCTGTTGAGAGTAACACTTGCTTTGGCGTTTGGCTTGCTTTAAACTTATCTTTCACAGACATCTCTTCTTTCATCAGCTGGTACTTGTCATGGTTGTTATATGCCCTCACCAGAGTTTATTCAACCAAAATTCACCTCATGTCAGTGAAGTTAACCAAAGTCTGACACACTGGCATATGTTTTGGACTTATTAAGTGACTTTTCTGATACCTTTTAACTGAATCCTCTTTTAGATAATAATTGTTTAATAGCTCTTTGTTGGTCTGTGAATAACTCATCAAAAACAAACAAATAAAGTTCAACCAAATAATTTTCTAAACAGATGAGTTAAACTTGCAAATTTCTTGATGTTCGCTCACAATATTTTTTTCTTCTAGGTATACAGACTTTTCTACCAATGTTTATTTAGAAACGCTTGTCCACTAGAGGACACTGTTTTGAGCTGCACTTGTATTCAACATATTAAACATCAATTAATCTGGATGGATGCAAGTATCGTAAACCATGTTAAAATACAAAAACTGTATTCTCCAGTTAATCTACCAGATATTTAAAGTTGGTTTTGGCCTCCAATCAGGGTGTTTTAGTAAAGAGACTAGTTTGTATAGTTGAAATATCAAAATGTTGTGGTTGTTATGGTATAGTTTCAAGGTACAGTAAGGATATGTTAAAGTTGAATATTGTAGAAATAGTGCTGAGATGTCAAAGAAAACTGCCTGAATAAAGACTTAAAAAGGCAAATCTTACATAACAAACAACTTTATTATGGGCATATATCCATATGGGTAATCTGAACAACCGTCTGTAGAATGACACATATTCACTGTAAAGAATCTGAAATTTCCTCTTTGAAAAATGCTAACTCAAATATATTAGCCATTTCATTTGTGAGGGTGTATGTTTTGTAATGGTGGTGCTCTTAACTTTCAGCAGCCGATTCCTCCATGTCCTGCTTGAGAGCTTAATGCTGGGGAACATATTTATTTAGCAGAAACATTTTTTTGTAGGAGTCTTTTATATGTTATTGACAAATGAGGGATGTTACTTCACTCAGTTTAGTTATACAAAATATTTAACTGCAGTTCTTGTCTCTTTTTTTTTTACCTCTTACAGCAAGTATTTATGGAAATATCTATCTATGGAAATAAATACACCCTGAAAATACATCCTCCAGTATTATTATGAGGGTTTAAAGTATTATGGCATGAACTGAAAGTGCTCAAGTTGCGTACAATGTGTTAAATTCAAATTGCATTATTACAGCTACTTCCCTCTGTCTGCAGCCGGTTTGATGCCCATTTCAGATGGCGCGAGCCGTTACTAAGCAACCGTATAGACTAGTTATCATTTGAAGTAGACAAGAAAAAGGGAAGAGCGGGAAAACAGCTTAGCTGGGTTTTAATTTCCCCTTTCTTTTACAACAGAGGAGGAAAGAAACATACGGATCAATTAATCTTAAAAATTAAAAATACAAATTGAACTCAGTTTCCAATTCCCGCTCGCGATGGTCGCCATATTCCATAAAGCGGTTTTACTAATTACTCCCATTACTCCGGGACCGGTGTGGGTGCTGATTTCGTCACCGGTTGGTTCCGGTCCGAAATCTGCGAGAATCCATTTACCGTGTTTTGCCAACACCCACTGTCCGCCAGTGTTTGATCCATTCCGGCAATTTCTTCCCGCTCAAAGCCGATCTTGCTGCAGGGAGGAGCGACCGGGGTGCAGTTGAGTCGAGCCGAGCATCACAACCCGCATTCAAGGAAACAGGCAAACACAGCACTTTTTTGACTTCCCATAATGTTTTAGCACACGCCTTCATCGAAAAGAATTAGATATATTCCATGTGGACCCCTATGGAAGCCGTTTCTCTGTGAGAAGCTGGAAATCTCTGCCCAGGCAAGGAAGACCCCCTCAATTGTTTCCTGCGCCAAGAACTGTAAAGACATGGTCACACTGCACCCGTGGTAAGGCGCTAAGCTTTTCTTTATTTCACAGCAGCCTGAACGCCAGCGCTGCTTATATAGAGCAACATACCCTGCTATAACAGTGTTATGCTGAATCAGTGTGCAGGGCTCCTGCTGTAATGCTCAGCTCAGCCTCTCAGACTGAAACCCCAGCTCTCATCCTTTTGTATTTGCATCCTGAGTGAATCACCGAGGACCAGTCAGACATGACCACATAGCTACTGCTGACTTAGCTAGCTGCTGCTACTTTGACACCGGGATAACTCCATGTTCCCAAACATCCCAAAACCACACGGACATTATTATGGTCTTGGATCCACCAAACATGGATGCCTCAGCGGCGAAACGCTGAAGCAAACTCTGTCACTGACTTTAATGATGTAATGCGTCACTGACATTTTCACCTTTTTAACTGGACTTCTGCTTTTTCCCAAACTGTCAACTGTCTCATATCGTGGAATTAGCACAGAACATGATCTGCGGTCATAATCCTCTACACTCCACTCATTATGTCGCCAGTGCTGGAATGCCAACTTATTGAAAGTTAGCCAACTTCTGTCACTTCCAGGATCCCACCACACTATCACTCAGCCTTCCTCTCTCGACTGAAGGTCAGCCAGTGACTTTGCAGTCATTTAAAATGGCACATAAATTAAGGAACAGCAGAGGAGACGGGGAAGCTCGATGTATTTGTAGTTTGTAGCTGACATGCTGTTTGAAAAGATGCTCCTTTGATCGGCTGGGATTATTGATTCCCTGATACATTGCTCTTGCTGAAGGTGTCCTCATCCCATTGAGATGATATCTTTGCTCTGTGACTTATTTTCTGACAGATGGATGGGGGATAAAGCAGAAGCCATCTTCGCTTCGATGCTTAAAATACTTGACTCAGATTGTCTTTTCATACCACGCGAAGCAGATGATTTCTCAATATGACTGCTCACACAATCGAGCACATGATAGATTAAAATGTTAACCAGACTCATGCATAACTGTCAATTTGATGACTCACGTATACCCCGCCCCACTCTGTTTGCTCTGATGATTAGTTTTGGATAATTACCACCATGTTTATTACATTACTTGCTCTGTTTGTTTTTGTTGTTTCTTTTTTAAACTGAAAAGAAATCGCAATATACAGAACAATAATTCAAGACCCGATCTAAACCCTTGACCATAGTGATGGAGTGGGGACATTTTGCCAATATATGTCTTCATCTGTGTTGGAAATTAAAAAAAAAAAAAGTCTCCTGTACAGTGTACAGGGGTATGACATTGACCACACTCATAGGAGAAAATGGGTCAAAACATGGTTTGGTGATTATGAAAATGGTTTGTAGCATTTGATATGATCTCCACATGTGCTGGAGTTCAACCCCGTCTTTGGGATATCTTGAAGGGATGTTCTTGACAACACTCCTCTATCATCATCAAAACACCTAATAAGGGAATATCATTCAGAACGATGGCTTCATATCCTTGCAGTAGAGTTTCAGAGATATATGGAATCAATCCCAAAGCATGAATTACCAAAGTATTACAAAAGTTCTTACAATGTGGTCTTTAACATATACAATTCTTTTAATACACAGGGGTTACGTTACGCAAGGGGCGGGTGTGAACTAGAATTCAGTACCTCTGGGTCCTGTCAGTTTGCTGTATGGGCACAGGTGAGGCAGCAACTTAAAAGCATCACAGTGTGATGCTCAGTTCTGGCTAGATGATGTAATGTGTGCTGCGTGGGACAAACTGGCTCTGTCCAGTTGGCGTTGTTTGGGAGGGGGAAAAAATCAGGCTCACTTTATAGAGATGTGCTGCTGGCTACTTGCAAATGTCACACAAGATCTACATCCATTTAGCCCGATACTGTGCAGAGTTAAAAAGTCAAAGTTAGTCGATACACATTATTAGCCAGTTGTAAATTTAGACAACGCTTGTCCTTTAAGACCCTGTAATATAATATAAGGACATGAGACTGCTTTTGTTGGCCCACTTTAATTATGCAACAGAAATGGGGATCAGCAAACTTGGTTGAGTGTAGAGTGCTGCTCAGTACTGTGAGATTGTGTTCCTCAGATGTGGCGACAACACAAACATGACTGTCAATCAACTTGTGTTACACAGTTCCCAGTGAACTTTATTGTGTTACATGCTTTTGGTGAGTGATACCACTGGCATCTGTGTTCCTTTAAAACGTACAGTACGGAGAGATGTCTGATTACTTTCTGATGGTCATTAGTTTGTTTATCATAGGCTCTTGCAGTGGGGCAGGGCATCTGAGGCTTCATCCTTCTCCGTGGGATTACAGTGGACCGGTATCTGCCTCTACACTGCTTTGCCTACTCTTCTTTGCCTGGCCTATGTCAGGAGTGATGATGATAATCACGTCCTTATTTGTGATACTAGACAGATCCCCGGAGGATGAATTTGACTATTGCCTTGCCACTTCCACTGGGTTCACTGCACATATTCAGCGAGAAAAGTGCATAAGAATTCAGTTTTGTCCAAACAGATTATTCTAGGTGGAGCAGATTGTTGATGCAGGTTCTTGATTGTCCTCCTCAAACTGCTTCATTTGCTCACTATTTTAATTCATTTTAATTAATTGATTATGAGTACTGTATACGTTTTGTACATGTTGCAAAAATGCTACTGCTACAGAATGATCAGGAATAAATCCTGTATATAATGCTCAGTTTTAGAGTTGTTTACTCAGTTTGGTTAAGTCTCTGTGGTGTAGATTAATGAGCTCTGAACATGTGGTCTTGAATCTCGAAAAAAATCAACACATATATTTCATGGTATGTAATCACTTGATGGGACAGCTTAGAGGTTTCTATGTTTTTCCTGTTTGTTTGTTTTTGTACTGTTTTTCATCACCATTTTGGAGAAACAAAACTATCTTCTACAAATTCAGGGCCTGAACTGAGATGGGCAGAACAAAACAGATATAGGATAATTAGATATAGCTGCTCTATGCAGGAAAATGTAAAAATAACATTAGTGTTTAACATGGATGGGGGAACAAATCTATTCACATATTGCAAGTTTTTATTTGATGCTATTTAAATATTATTATTATTTTTTTTTAACTTGTCTTGTCCAGCATTATAGCAAGCAGAAAGATGGTCTTGCTGTTGTGTTGTGCTTTGCCAAGAGGAGCTTTTTTCCTCATTTAAATGCTTCATTTTCAGCTTGTTCAATATATTGCTGCTGCATAAATCTTACTGTAAAAACTGACCTGCATGTGATTTGCATTTTTTGGGGGGAAATATGGCTCCTGATATAGTCTGTAGACATCATCATCATTCAACTTTTTCACATGGCTTGGTGTTAAAAATGCAAAGTAAAAATCACAAAACTCGGTAATATCGAAGAATTTCAAGAATAACTATTTATATTGAATCAGCACAGAAAAAATGATAAAAGAATCAAATCGGGAGGAAAGCATTTTGTCTCATCCTCGGGTTTAAGTATTCAATTAAGTCTGTGTGATGTAGTAAGCAACATGCTGCAGGATGTGATTATTTAAAATCCATCCATCTGTTTTCTATACCCACTTTATCCTGTTCAGTGTCAAAGGGGGTAAAAGCCTATGCCAGCCATCATGGGCTGAGAGACATCAGCTACAATTCACATGGTCCATCACAAGGCCAACACGCACATTAACCATGCATGTTTGCTCCCATGGTTAATCTGGACTTAGTAACATTAAGGAGTTCCCATACTACAGAACCGATTCTGATAAGAAAAATCTAGGGCTTCTAACATTAAAGCAAAGAGAATCTGTGAAGTTAACATGTTAATTTTGTAACACATAAACACATGAACAAAAAAGTTGCTACTCATGCCATATTAAAAATTGGAATTTGGCTTTATATCGGCAAGAGAACCTGATTTTGGGACAGCTGTCAACCTGATCCACCAGACAACACTAAGGCACTACTAACCCTAACCCCTAAAAATAAAACCTCTACATTACTAAAATTGTGAACGTGTAACTGAGGCTAAATATTGTTAAACGTCACTTATTTTTCTCCTGAAAATCTGGGTCAGTCATTCTTTTTTCTTAAGTTTAGTCCATTAAATATAAACATCTTGATAATATAATTGCACTTTAGCACTAAAATGAGGAATTTTGTTATGTTCAGATGATAATGCTGTTATTTTACTGGTCCTGCCCACTGGAAGTTGACTTGTGCTGAATGTGGCCCTTGAACTTATATGAATTTGACACACGCCTATGGCATTAATAAAGTATTTTTCATTTCATCCATTTCATTCATAACATGGTGCCCCCTTTAAAAATAACCATCACATCACAGCCGAGACTATCATTCATCCTTTAACAACCAAGTGTAGACTTATGTTTACTTAAACTGTGAAAATTTCTCAATACAAAATACTTTCTCAATAGGTCTTGTGACACCAAGATGGGTGAACTCACTGGGAAAGAGGTAGTGAAAAGAAAACACTTCCTTTCTTGTTTGAATTATCAAGTTTAATTCACACTGAAATTGAATATTTTTCCTTTTTCAGCATTATTGATTATTTGGATTCATGCAAGAAGATTTGTCACCCTGATTATTAAGGGGGATCATTTAGGCAGCCAATGGGCATTTATAAATGGGAAGTTTGGGGACATTTTCCAGCAGCCTGGAGCATTCAGAAGATGCAGACAGAAGCAGCTTCACCCCAGTCTGTGACATACTGTAGTAGTTGCTATTGTGACTTTATACTACTGATCCTCTTTGTTTAGTTGGGTCTTAATATTTTTTCTGTCAGACTCAAACTAGACTCTCCAAACAGAAGTTTGAACAGCAAAGTCCCTTTAATTATGACAGGGAAATTCTGCAAAGATTCCTAAAGAAAAACAATCTTTTCTGTAAAGTTTCAGGCTAAAACATTTGGTTTTGAGACCCTCCCCCACGTTCTTTGCTGTTTGTTCTGCAGATTTTCTTCCATCATAACACAGAGTTTAAAAAATCCATTTATAAAACAAACAAAATAAGCAATACCAGTGAACACAAGCACACAAAAAGAATAGTACACACAGTGATAATAGGGGAACTAACAGGTCAGAGTAAGTTCATATTAGAACATTAAGAAGCTTTACTGGTTTATATTTATATTGTTAATTTAAAAATGTGTGTAAATTAGTTCTTTATCTTTGTTGTTTAAGTAAATTCTATTTTATCCAAATGTTTTATGAAGACAGTTCCTTTGACATTGTTGAGCTCTTGTATTTTAGCAGTGTCTTAGTAGCATCCACATATAGCTTGCATTGTCTTCATGCTAAGAGGACCATAATCACGGTGACTGGATTTAGATCTATAAGCTCATGACTAATCAAGTCCTGATCAGAAGTTCCCCAACATAACTAGCTTTATGTGGAGCAGCCTGCTGTCCATCCATCCAAACAGGAGTCAACCAGACTGCCCTGTGTGTGTCAGATTTATGACGGAGGCATTTTTATTTGCTTGTAGTCTGATTTGTTGACAATTTAGCACTTCTGGTTTATAAACCTGTGTTGCTGACATAAGTAAGCAACTATACAAAGAGTTATGGGCTTACAATCATCGCTGGATTTTGACCCAAATGCAGAAATTATTTTGTTGCTATTTTAAGGGAGTTCATGTTTTTTGTGGTGAAACTACTTGTTCTGCAAGTCGGTCATGCGTTTTCACTTCTCATTTTCTCTGAGTAGCCCTGCATCCATCTTGATTTTCTTAAATTGTTTTTGTGCACTCATCACCTCGGCCTCTTATTAGGTCAAGGAGGATTAATCTATTGCATCGGCTACATGAAATATACAATGTGAATGGACTTAATGCTTTGTCTTACAGTAGCTTACATCCTCTTTGGCTTAAGACAGGCAGGGAAGGGATGATGACGTTGCCGAAGGATCTGAATTATAGATTATAGTGTGTGAGAATGCTGCACGGTTGCATGTGAGCGAGCATAGTGCTGTCGTGTGCAGAGCTGCTCTGTGGACTCAGGAGTTCCCTCACACATGGGAGAGCCCAAGAGAAACATCCTGTAGTTAAAACCACAGGATGCCCGGGAGCTGCGCTCACTATTTATTCACTGTAGGAAGGCAAACTGTCTGTGGCGTGACTTCTCTGTGCCTGTGGTGATATGTTAATCCTGCCACACAGTTTTCTCTGGCAACCTTTCAGAATTAATCTCCAGTATTAAGATGGTAAAAACACAATATTGTTATTGTTAATGAGCAATGATATAATCTGTAACAATAGCAATAGCAATCTAGTGTTGTTATTTTTTGCCTTTATAAACAATATTTTCTTTTTTTTTTAAATGCTATCAAGCTGCAATTATTGATTCATAAAGTAGCTGATCCAAAATGCCAGAGAATTTAAAAAAAAAAGGCAAATTGAGAATAGCCATCATCAATTTTTCATGGTGTCATAGTCAATCAGCTTTACAGGGTTTGTTTAGCTGTTTGTTTTCTGTCATGCAATCGGTGTATGTTTATCTGATCCAAGACCTCTATACTGCTCAGATTATTACGCAGCACCACTGCAGGCAGTATTATGGATGTCAGCATGTGCCATGACTAATGATGAAAACAAACACCCCCTACTGCTATCTGAGGCCAAGCTTAACCGACATTTTGAAGCAAACATACAGCATTTCTTGACAATATGGTGCTACCTTTACAATGACAGGTTTTAAATGTAAGATTGTTGCTTGTCTGCAGAGTTTTGACTAGATTGTTTGCTAATAAAACCGATGTGTTCTCATACTGCTTCAACTATTATAATAATGCAATTTGAAGTTTAAAAATGATTAATTGGACAAAAAAACGTACTTTGCAATGCCTGTCGCATTAGTTACCGTGGTTATTGCCTAACTATCGTAGCAGTGTTTCCATCATGAGATTCTTGTTGGTTATTAATAGACACAAATTACTGAGATTTTCATATTTTTGATTTTCCTATTTGTATTACAGCAATGCTACCACCTTTGATCACCACCTTCTTTCTCAGTAAATCCTATATATCAACACCTTGTTGTTATTTGGCGCTCCTTTTTTGAAAATGTGGCTTAAAAACAAAATGTGCTCTTTGTGTAGCAATTTGAATTTGTTTGGAAAAAGACTAAAGCATAAATAGTGTAAATAGTGTCAATTTGCTCTTGCTTGAAGATGATGAATTGACACAATAATTTCCAACTATGACTGATAGGGTGT
>JBBDHI010000013.1:13573021-13583812 GCA_037177115.1 Craterocephalus stercusmuscarum | reverse complement strand
AATACTTTAAGGCAAAGCGCCAGTGCATACATTTTATTCATTTAACTGTTTAAGTTTTTACATTGTTAAGGGTTCAAGATTTTAATGAAGGTGGGGGATATCCTGAAGAAATAAGGAATTTTTTGCCGTGGTATCGATTAAGGTATCGAGTATCGTGTAAATTCACTGGTATTGGTACCGACTACTGAATTTCTGGTATCGTGACAACCCTAATATAAACCATAAATTAATTATTTATTTGTGAAAAGGAAGGATTTAAAAGCATGATACGTTACCTTTAAGTGACGTCAGCCTCTACGCAAATCATTTAAAAACTTGTCATTTGTAAGTAACAAAATAATAGTGAAAAGATTGCAATGAAAGCTGAGAAATAGTATTGAGTAATAATTAAGGCTAGAACCCACTTCAGGGTTTTTATTTACATTTACATATCTTTTTAAATTTTCTAAATATTTTATAATGCTATATGCAGAAGGTCAAAGTAAAAGAAAGTATTATTCAGTGTTATATTGTCCATTACACAAAATGTCCATTTATGTTGTACAGAGATATAATTTGTTCCCACTCCTAAATTATCTTTGCTGACAAGCAAAATTAAAATATTATTTCATTTTTTTGCACAAATATGGACCGAAACCGTGGCCCAAAAAACTGAGGTCAACTCCTCGCAGTGGGCTACCTGTGCCATTACACTCCTGCTCATTACATTTGAACCATATATAGATGATTCTTAGTTTCGTACCATCTATTGCACCGTGTTGTTTTCATGTAACACACCTTTTTTTCCCCTGTCCTTTATATTTCCAAAATGCTTCGCCTATGAATGAAGTAATACTTTAAATATGATGGAAGACCATCAGGGACCAGTGACATTGCTTTCATTTGTCTCATGGCTCTCAGGTTGCCATATTAAAAATATTTTTGGCAGATGTTTTTGCAGGACACAAATTAGCTATTTTGCTCCATCAAAAGTCCCAAAACATAATTTCCTGGCCTTTCTAACTGGAAGAAATATGTTCATTTTTACTTTTATTTTTTGATAGTTTGATGCAAGTTATTTGTTAATAAAGATCTGAAATCCAGTTGCCCCAAGGCAACAACAAACCATTATGGAAAATTGCATATGTTGCCTTCAGGCAACATTGAACCATTACACAATCTACATGGCTACATGAAATGTTGGTATTGTGTTCAGGTATATGTCCTGTTCGAAAGCATACAAGTCATGATCATTTTAATTTTATCTTTATAGTTTAACAAAGAAACATTTTCAGACTCTCATTAAAGACTGTAGTTAGCTTAGATGGGCCTCAATTTTGGTGAAAAAAACTGGAATGCTGCATTTTGTTTGGGGAAAGCCTTAATGGGATCCTACCCCCATTATTAAATCAATATGTGTCACTTTAACCTCCGCTGACTACTACTGTTCACTCTGGAGATTCTGAGAGCAATTAGAGGTACCACCTGCACAAAACCCTGACTCACAGACACATATTGTACTTAACGTTTCAGGCAAATAAATGACATGCTCTTCCTGCAGTTACCCACTTTTTTCTATTGTTTTTTGTCATTTCCTGGTTGAGATTAGGTTTTCTGGCCAGACATTGGAGGAAATAAGCAAAGTATGAAGCACAGTATTTTTATGGAAGCTGTCTTAAAGAAGACGGCTGGATTTATGAGTTGGAAATCAGTGATGTGATTGCTTTTGGATATAAGAAAAGATCATGGTCTTTTTTCATGGTAATGATGAGAAATCTTAACGGTTGTCTCCTCAGTAGCCCTCAGTTTTAGTTGCCAGGTCACAGTGTTTGAACTGTTTCTTATAAGTTTTAAGAAAAAAGTGCCTGGAAAATTACATGTACTAAAAAAAGCACTTGATGTTTTAATAGTTAATTAAGATTGACCTACTTTTGACGACGGTTTCTGTTCTCCGCTTAAGTCTTAACAATGTCATCTTCTCCATGGGACCACGACCCGATGATCACACTGAGATGCTGTTTCATACAGTGCTGCGATGAGGTTTTAGGTACAATACAAATGTAATATGTCCTTGATGTTGACATTTTGATTCCATTACTCAAGTATTTAATTAGATCCATTAGGATAAGATCATGTTCAGTTCCAGCTTTTCAAGTATTTTTCTTTTGCTTGAGTTAAAGCATTAAACAAAGCTAGGTAGCTATCAAGTCAGGTCAGCCTTGAAAGCACAGGCCTGATTATAGCTGAAGGTTACAGATGTGCTAATGGTTTGTAGAAATGTTTTCAACCAGGTCTAGTTTAAAAGACATGAATAAAGTTAATCATCTTTCAGAAAAGCATCCAGTCTCACATCAATCTACTAGAACAAAGATTGCAGGATTAATACAATACAATTTGGTGTACAATAAGGTAGGAAATTACATTTTTAAGATATTTTTCTCCTTTTTTAAGGTGGGAATTCAACCATGTATTAACGACAAATAACCATTTAAGTCCAAATGGCTGTAATGAATTTTAATTAGTGATGATGATGTTGATTGTTATCATCCCAGGTCATGATCCTTGAGTTTATCCCTGTTCTGTTAAAAATCTGTTCTGTGAGGTAGAAGATGACTTGACTCAGGACATTGCTTAACACATTAACACACCACAATATTTCATCCACACAAGTCCACAAGTGACACACGTAGTCTGTTACTCAGTGTAACTATATCTGCTGTGTTTGTATGAACCTGTTTCTGTCAGCCTGCTAACTCCTCCTCCATGTGGCAGCCCCACATCGTACCCCGAGCTTGACTGCAGAGCCAGCCTAAACACTGTAGTGAAATTTATCCTCAAAACAATTGTTGCGTGGTTTGTAGCTGCTACTATCATCTTCCATTGGTGGTTGTGGTAGATGAGATAAGTTTGTCTGTCAGGCAGCACAGTTTCATTGTAGAATGTGTTCATATTCATAAAAGAAGCAGTGCTCTATGTTTGTTAATTTGTGGAGAGCACAGCCACTCAACCAATCAAATTATCAGCTGCGACACTTAAGATTCAGTTAATATTTTGATATAACCAGAGACTTTAAGAGCAACGCTGACTCAAGAATCAATAACTTCTCCCTCTCTCTATCTTCCTCTGCACTGTTTCATCTCCATGTCAACTTTTATAATTCTTCACATGACTCCCACCTGGATCTTTTTTATCCCTTAACTGTGTCTGAACTGTAACTGTATAAATATTATGCCTTTGGATAATGGTGTCATGGTCAATTTATAGGCTGCTGACAGGATTGTTAAGTGAAGGGAAGCAGCACATCCTCATAATTGAAATTTTTGATGAAACGACTTTACAACAGCTTTTTATCTCAAAATGCTGACAATGACCATGTGAGACAAACAGTGTGCTTTCATGAGACAGAAACAGGGGCGGAGACAGAGGGACAGCTAGGGTGGCAATGGCCAACTCTGAAATCAGGTTAACCTGTACAGCCCTGTGCCACCTGAGGGGATTAACAGGTCCTTGGAGAAGGACAGAAAGAAATGAACTACACATCAGTTCAGTTAATCAAGATTTTTTACATTAAAGCTGAAAATAAACCATAAAGAATGCGCCGACTAAGCCACCATCCAGTTTGATTTAAACAGGATGCTAGCAAGGCTGCATATTGATTTTAAAGTAAGCATGGAAATCTGGAGAAATACATTAATTTCTATAGATATAAAAATGAGTTGAATGTGAGTGAGTATATGCTGGAGAGAAGAACAAAATTATTTACTTTCTCACTGTATGACCCCCACTGATATAGTTTTGCTGTCCTTTTGCCACCCTATGGATAAAAACCTACTGTATGCTGATGAGCAGGAAGACAGTCAACCTGTTGATATAAGAAAACAATAAAGTGAAAATGTTATCCAAAGATGATAAAGTACGCTGAATGAATTCATGCTCTTCGCATTAGAGATACTGCTATAACTTTATGGCTCCTGGAGCTTCCTTAAACCTTGTTGTTACTGTTACTAGATCTTTTATAATGTTCTGTTTATTTTGAAGCATCATTTGTACTAGATGCACATTAATTAAAATCTCCCAAGTAAAGGTTTTTTGATGGTTTTATTATGTTTGATTGTAGCTTGAATTCAATTTTTTGAAGTTCTAGTGCTGAATGTGGGCATCACTGTAAAAGTATTGTACAGATATGTAAGACAAAATGGTTATCAGAAGTGGGCTGCTGATATTTATAGTGCTGATTTAGCCTAAGGTGTCCCGCGGGAGTGTTTGTCCTTTCCGCTGCTCATAAAGACCTTAACTGTAATAGTTTGATTCATTGCATCATTGAAAGCTGTGCTGAACCACTGTGCCAAGCGTCGCTGCAGGTGATGAATCCCTGAGGATTTGCCCTATGAATCAGGCACAACTCAAGCAACAGATTGACTCAGTCAATGATCACGTCTCTTCTCAGTGAAATGTTTAAAATAGAAATAATGGCGTGTCATCAAGTTGTTTTACTGATTTGAAGGGTCTAATTTTCAAGAGCTATATGGAAATGTATTGACTATCAAAGAAGCAGGTTGGCTCAACAAACCCTTTTAAATCTTGCCAAAGAAAAGTAGACAGCCTCTTACAGAATACCACAAGATCTTTCATTAAATGGCCAAATTTGTTAAAGGGGACCACCAGCTCATTCAGCTGTACATTATTGCACAGGAAGATCAATGGATGTAAGCAGAGTGCAGGAGGACACTTTGGATTAATTCAGTTTGGGTTTCATGCTGAAATAACAAAAGCAGTTTCTCTCATTATAACAGTAATTTCCATATTAGCCAGTCGTCAGCATATAAGCTGGTATTTATGTGGAGCCAGATGTTGTGGATCCTTTTAATGGTTTGGATCTTACAGGGATGCCCTGGAAAGAGTAATGAATCCAAATATTTGCAGCGCAGGCAGTTCTTTTTTTTTTAGTATGTTATTGATTTATTGGTTTGGGGGTCAGTTGCAAGTCTGTGAAGCTGCAGGTAATGGACAGGAAGTGTATCTGAGGTATTCTGCTGTGGTTGCTGTTTCATGATGCCTGTTGGAAAGGGCGTTCATACATATGCAAAGTGAAGAAGCATCGAAATGTTTATCATTTGACAGAAAACATCACACAGCTGAGTTGTTTAAAAGATGATGATCTACTGTAATAAACAGGGGTCAAACATGTAGCTTACTCTCTTACATGCCATTTTCACAAGGCAAGTCAGAGGAGGGGGCTGCCCTCGGTGGAGTAACATGACCTCATTACCACACAGATCTGTTCACCTGGTCGTTAGATTAAACAATTTGTGGTCTCTTTTTGTTAAATGCCCTGCAATCCAAGGGCGAGTGTCATCCTGCACATCCAGAGCTGACTTGAGGGTCTGGGCACCGCGTTGTACAGTAGACAGTCAGAGGCCATTATTCCCTTTGCCAGAGAAGGTTGTGCATGTTAAGTTAATGTTTCTTTAGAGGCCTGCAGCTATTGATGGAAGTTTAAAATCTGACCAGCTTGACTGATAACATTATCTCAGTACGTTACATTTTCTTTTTTCTTTTCTTTCTGAAAATAATTCTTTAAAAGTAACATTTTCTCATATAAGTTTAGTCTTTTTTTATTACAGAAAAAAACAGCAACACTGCCTTTTTCCTTTTTGTCTATTTTGCAATATATTCTGCAATAAAATCAAGCTTCTTTGTTTTAAATTAAAGTTTGAAACTCTTCTTTTAAGTATACAACCATCAAAAATGGGCTTGTCGCTTTAGAAGGACTGTGCAGTATTAATGTGATAATTTCTTATCGATATTGTCTTTGCTGCCTCCTTTAAGAAGGTTGGATCTTGTTCATATAGAGGACCACCTCAAAACCCCAGACTTCATGTGTCTCCTCCTGTGAGACAACCGTGGGGTTACTTACCTGTGCCAGAGCTACCCTGCCGGTCCCTCCAATCCAGAGGCTTCATTTTGATTTACAGACCCTCTTCGAACAGGACGAGCATAGTCAGGAGAAAGCTAATGGAGTGGAAATGCTGAGAGAGCAGGGGGAACTTCAATGGGCCAGTAGTTTTTAAAAATATGTGGTTGAAAGATTAAAAACAAAAACGCTACATGTGTTCGCACTGTTTTCATGATAAAAACAAACAGGCGGATCTTTTCCTCTTAGTGCAGCAAGTATCCTTCCAGTTTCTGTCTTATGCTGGGAGAGTGAGTGGATTAGTTCTGACACAGCTGTGGATTTCTGTCCCCCTTTAGGAGGCAGACAGCTGGGAGATAATAGAGGGGCTGAAAATCGGTCAAAGCAACGTCCAGAGGCCTGACAAACATGAAGGCTTTATGTTGAAGAAGCGAAAATGGCCCCTGAAAGGCTGGCACAAGGTAGGATCCACACATTATGTGACACACAAAAGCTTTGGCTGCAGGAAAAGCCAGCTCATACACAAGCCAGAGCTGACTGTTTACAGTGGGGGGAAAAAAAGCTCTTGTAAAGCTTTTTCTATGCAAGGATACATTTGTTCTGCCAATAAAAACATACAGTCATTGTCAGTTCATTATTTATTTACAATCACTTTTTTATGAGAATTATTGGAACAGCCTGTATTAATTAGAGCAATGTGATCTTCAGTAGATTTAATTTTGATCCCTGCTGTTATTTAACCCACACTATTTTGATGCTTATTTTCTCTGCAGCGCTTTTTTGTTCTGGACAATGGTATCCTGAAGTACTCCAAGTCCCCCATTGATGTAAGTAGCACTGACTATATCCTGCAGGCAGAAGCAAGGCAGCCCCGCCTGACCTCCGCTCGGTTTAACAATGAGTCAGCTGAAACATCTGCAACACGGGCCGCTGTGTTACCTCAGCACAAAAGCTAAAACTTGACTGCCACGGTGGAAACGTAACACATGATGCCAGAGAGGAAACAAATGCATCCTGCTCACTTTGGAGTACCTTTTACTCAGATTATCTAGTGTTTCACGACTTAGACTTGTCATTAGTTATGCAGATAGAACAGATAAAAAGATTTAATGCATAAATCTTGTAAAGAATGTTTTAAAAAAACATCTATCAATGTCCTCAGATACAAAAAGGCAAACTCCATGGCAGCATCGATGTCGGCCTCTCTGTCATGTCCATCAAAAAGAGGGCACGCCGCATCGACCTGGACACCGAGGAGCACATCTATCACCTGAAGGTAACACGAATGACTCGCCAATATTTCAAACTGATAAACAGGCTCAACAGATGACCGAGGTTAAAGCTCACTGTCTGCTTCCTCTTCAGGTCAAGTCTCAAGACATATTTGATGCATGGGTGTCAAAGCTGCGTCACCACCGGCTCTATCGGCAGAACGAAATTGTTCGATCTCCTCGGGATGCCACCATGCGAACGTTTCCTCCCTCGGTTGCCATTGAGTCACCCCAACCCACCCCAAGTGTTGTAAATGAAGCAAAGGTGGGCTCTCCTCCTCATCTTAGTGCAATTAGTTGTCCCTCAGAGTTGATGTTTTTCCCTGCCTTTAGTCTTTATGGTGAGGCCGACTGGCTGAGGCTGGATGCCATGTAGTTACCAGTATTAGAGTGTCATCGATCTTCTAGTTTCTGGCTTACAAAGAGAAAAAAAAATCCAAACTGTTCCTTACAAATCAGAATTTCTGAAAAAAATTGGGATATTTTTCAGGATAACGATTAGTCTCCTTTAGCTCTCAGCAGTTAGTATGCAGGAAGAGTATGTCACGGGTAGTAAGAGATACCTTAATTTTAACTAGAAATTTTGATAATGTACCCTAAAACCTGCCTAAAAAGAGGAATCTGGATTCTGCAGTTATTCATAGTGGTGACAGATTTCAAGTTCAGACATGGTTGTGTCTGCCTCTGCTGTTTTATATGCAAGCTGCAGATCAACAGTTTTTCTCATTTTGACTTGGGGTGACCTGGAAACTTGCTCCACAATTCAGTCATGACCACAGCTCTGATGGATGCCTGGCTTTATCTGACTAATTGCTAGACTAATGGATCTAGATTGCAGACACATACGTGCCTAATGCAGTAAAGCTGATGGGACAAGTAATTGTATCCAAACCATTAGGATAACAAAATGGATTGTTTGTCGAGACAGCTTCCAGTGTAGCTTGAAACCCAGCCTTGTCAGGGTGTTTGAAGTGTACAGTACGTAAATGTGAGGATGCAGCTACAGTGGCTTCTCCTCTGAGTGATGCTTCATGCCACATGGAGGCCATTAGAGGTGATCAGTAGGATTTGGATCCACAGCATCTGGCTACAGCCTGATGAGCTCTCCCGGAAGATCAGCTTAAATGAAAGATTCTAGTCCTTGAGTCAGAATTATCCCACTACATGAAAGGCTCAAAAATGAGACATTCAGCCCGCAAATAAAAGGAAGCTTAAACCCGTAGCTAACTGCACAAGTCCTGCTGTTTTAATGAAGATGTCATTTAAAGGCTGTCAAAGAGCAAATCATTTTTCAGTCAGGTAAAAATAAGCTTAGAGACCTTCAGTCTTGGCTTCTGAGCAGATTTAGTGCATTCTTTAAAGGTGGGCCGTTTGTCTTGGTCAGGGACACTAAATATTAATGTGATTTATATACAGTACCACTTGCATTTCATCTGTATGGATTGGAGACAACATTGATCTGTAACAATGCCCATAAAACATTTATCTGTGTGATGACTGCAGCTTTC
Organism: Craterocephalus stercusmuscarum; assembly: GCA_037177115.1. Taxonomy (NCBI): domain Eukaryota; kingdom Metazoa; phylum Chordata; class Actinopteri; order Atheriniformes; family Atherinidae; genus Craterocephalus; species Craterocephalus stercusmuscarum. The sequence goes on along the minus strand of JBBDHI010000013.1, from coordinate 13,575,140 downwards.
AGCTTTTTGAAAGTATTGCTGAGCATTCGCTGATTGTTACCCTGTGTTGCATTCCAGTGTAAGCTACTATGCAAAATAGCAGGGATAGATTATGCAGCCTCGTTAAATAGAGTCAGTCACATGGATTTAATCGAAACAACTAGAACATGACATCAATGTTTGCTAAAGATAGACTTGATCGGGCTGCTTATGACTCAAATTTTAAAAAAAAAGTTGAGACAAACCTTATTTTCCAATTTTTTATTCACAAATGGACAGAAAGCGAAGTGAGCCGTTTTACTTTTTCATCAAAAAATATGAACTCATCTTGAACTCATTGGCAGCATCACATCTCAAACTCTTTGGATTAGGGCCATGTTTACTGCTGTTCAGCATGGCCTCTTTTTTGCTGGGTCCAGCAAGAGGACTGTTGTCTCATTCCAGTCTGATCCAGGGTTTTACTCGCTGTTCTTTGTAATATCTTCTCTTGTAATGGATGCTGTCCGTGTTTTAGCAATATTTTGTATATATATATATTTTTAATGCTTTTCCTAATCAAGATGTCTGGATGGGTGTGTGTTCCTCTAAAACACATGCACACCTTTCAGCATTTATAATACCTTTCCAGATGCACAAATTGCCAGGTCATCCCCCATATCATCAGACTTCCAGGTGTGTTAACTGAGCACTGAAAACAATTTTAGATGAGCTTTGGTCCAGAGAAGATGCTGATGTTTCTAGATCACGTTCACGTGCTTCCTCTCTATGTTGCATAATAGAACTTTAACCAGCATTTGTGGATGGCACGGCAAACTGTGTTCATCAATTAACATTTTCTTGAAGATTTCCTGAGCTCACAGTGATTTCTGTATCAGAATCCTGCCTGTTTTTAAAGCCATGCCTCCTGAGGACCTGAAGACTACAGCCATTTAATAGTAATATTCAGCCAGCGCACATACAGTATGCACAATTAGTTTTCTATCGCCTACTTTTCCAGGTATTGTTGTCTGCTGGCAACTTTTTGAGATGTGTTGCTGCCATCAATGAGCTACTTATTTTTTAAATAAGATAGCAAAACAGCTCTCTAAACATATTATTTTTATCTTCTACTGTTAATAATTGTGCATTTTTCTGACATTTTTCATAGCATCACAGCCTATTTGGAATTAATTGTGTATTTTCCAGACTATGACACAGTAGCTCGGTAGACATCACTTGCAGAAACCTTATTCCTTTCCTCCAACAGTTAATGGTTGTTTTTATGATAATCACATAGATGTGGAGCTCATGTAACATATAAACCCATGCTGTTGACAAAATCATTTCCAGGTTAATTGATTGTTTGCCATGATTTACACATAGTTGTGGCATTAATCCAGAGTATTGATTCTCACAGTGCCACTTGAATGCGTATCATCAATGTCTTGTGAGGCACTCCTAGCAAATGTGCAGATCACCACAACAGAGTGTGACATGATGCGTCAGACCAAGCAACCAGAGCGCTGACCCCGTCTGTTATCCCATCGCCACAGCAGGCCAAGCCAAGCAGTTTACCGTGGCAGGCAGCGGCCCCCAGCAGCAGCAGCAGCAGCCTGCCCGCCTCCTACAGCAACGGACAGAGCAAAGTGGCTGCTTGGCTGCAGGAATCAGAGGAGATGGACAAGTGTGCAGAAGGTAAGAGTCATTTTTCCCCCCTCATGCCTGGAGCAAATCGGATTTCATAAAAGACTGGATTAAATCATGACTCGCGCTTTTCAATAAATGTTTCCGAGGTGGTTCGGTGACTATACTATGACACATAAAGCATTTGTGAGCTTGTGGGTGTGAATTTTATTTTCAGAGCTCGCACGTTGTCAGTCCAACCTGACCGAGCTAAGCCGGTTATTGCAGAGTCTGGAGATTCTGCAAAGGACTCAGTCAGCGCCCAATTTCACAGATATGCAGGTAAAACACACACACAGGCATGCATTCTCATTCAGAAACACACCAACATACACACACGGATGTACCAGAAAGCAGGGCAGGCAATTTAATCACAGCTTCATTTACAGGCTTCCACGGACAGTGTTTGTTTATATATATATATATATATATATATATATATATGTATGTGTGTGTGTGTGTGTGTGTGCATGGAGGT
>JBBDHI010000013.1:13562557-13572921 GCA_037177115.1 Craterocephalus stercusmuscarum | reverse complement strand
GAGGCTTGATAATAACCAGTAGGCTTGTATGTGTGTGTGTGTGTGTGTGTGCGTGTGTGCGTGTGTGTGAAAGATAATGTTGGTAATGGTGGAGGAGTTTGTCTTCAAGGAGTTGCAGTCTTTTGAAAACTTTTATAAAGTCACCTTCATTTCCTGCCCACACAGACAGAATTCAGTGTATTAATCTGAGGACACAGACAGAATTCAGTGTATTAATCTGAGGACAGCTGCTCCCCCTCTAACCAATCACAGCCCCTTTACTGTCTAGCAGCGTTTTTGACTAAAATTCATTCTTAAAATGACACATTTCACTTTTGTTTCCGACCCATTTCACTGCGATCTGTGTGCTGCTAAGTATTGCGTTTTTTTGTTTCATACTGTGTTTGTCCTATTAACCACATATTTTGATCCACATGTGCCTCAAAGGCCAATTTTGTAGAATTGTCAAAGAAAGAAAAGCGCTTGAACAGAAGATGGAGAACAAAAAGTGTCGGCAAAGATGCAAAATTCCAGCTTCAGGTACCACGCTCCAGATCTGTATTTTATGTTACTTACAGACACACACATACACACGTAGGATGCTGACGCATACATATAGTATGAAAGCATGAAGCATTTAGGTATGCATTAACTTTATTTTTTATTTATTTATTTATTTATTTTTTTAGTATACTATATTAATCCCAACCAGGAAATTCAAAGTTCTGCATGTAACCCATCTTTGGAGGAACCAATGAACATATTAGGCCAGACACCAGTGGGCAGCTACTTAAAGCGCCCGGGGAGCAGTGGGTGGGGTTAAGGACCTTGCAGCAGCTTGGCTATCCACTTCAGCAGCATTATTGTTTAAGTCATACGTTTGAAAACGCACAACTTAAGTCACAAAAAAACTAGGTTTAGTCACTTTTAGACAACATGCAAGTAATTATATCTCTAGTTTTTTATAGGTTTAAGGTCTAAGGTATATAGGTATAAGCTTTAACTTTTAATGGTAGAGTTTTTAGGGTTGAAGAGACTTTCATTGTACAGTAGTTTGTAATGCAATACTATTGATTTTAGTAGTGACTGTTAAAACACACATACACCTGCAGAACAAGTTTTTTTTTGGCCTTTTGAGTTTTCTTTTCCCATTTCCTTCTTAAGTCCACGCTGCTGACATTTATTGGTACTGTGTGTGATGGGTTCAAAACCTTTTGCGAATGCATCTTTATTTTTGCATTTACCAACTTTGTTGCTTCATGATAATACTTGATGTGTTTCCATTTTCATGCAAGCTGTTAATCCGGCCTCTACTTAGCTTCCATGTGTCAGATTTGCACCATAATAAAAACCTCATAATGAGACGCCTTGTAAATTTCTAGAACAAGCAAGTTGTAAGCTTTGTTTTTTTTGGTTAGAAAACTGTTTCACCACTGATCTGTAAGAGTAAACTGTTAATGGATGAAAAATGAAGCGTTGCTGAAACCAACACAATAATTCTTTTGAACTGATTTTATCATAACCATTACAAATACGTTTTCTGGGTTTGTGGTTTGTGGTTTACTTTGTTGGACCAAGGTTCTTTGTGCTCCCAGATGTTCAGGCTGTCAGACAGACAAAACATCAGCTGCGCTGCACCTCTCAGGTGACTGACAGTTGTCCTCTGTGGTTGTGATCCCTTCTAGGTCCCTCTGTCTGCTAGCATGTCCCCTGTCCGCCTCCACTCATCCAACCCCAACCTTTGTGCAGAGCTGGTAGACTTTCAGCCCCAAGTCTCTCGCTTGACTGACAGCATGGAGTATGCCAGCGACTACATTAAACTTCAGGAGGAATTCTGCACCATTGCCCAAAAAGGTAAGCAAGCATTAAGTATGACTGGCACTGAAGGATTTTTAAGGTATCACAACAGCCTGTGTCTTATTCTCATTCAGAGGTTTCAAGGATATATCATTGCATTATTAATGAAATGCATAAACGGGCACATTTCTCTTCCATCCATCCAGTAGATACATCAGTATTATATTATGGGGCCAGAGTCTTTCCCTTCTGGTTCTTGCTGAGAGGTGAGGTGTAAACTGGAATTTAAAATCTGAATTTGTTTGTGTTTTGACTGTGGGAGTATCCAGAGAAGCCCACATATGCAAACTCCACATAGAAAGGCACCAGTTCACCAGCTGGCTCAAACCTGAGGATTTCTTCCTCTGTAGCGATGCTACTGACCAGCACAATGTCTTATTTCTCAGTTTGAATAAATTGTTCAGATCTGCATTAATGCTCCACCACCTCATTAATTTGATGAAATTCTTAATAGACTTTGTTTAATCCTGCTGATAGACGGAAAATGTAAATGTATTGCAAACCACTTCACAGTGTAATCTGGAAAACGACAGTATGACCATGAAATATGAGGTTTCATGATCACAATTCAAAAGGGAGCTTCAGGCTGTAGATGTATACAAGTGGAAGTTAGAATCATGAAACAAACCCACCCTTCTTCTACAGTTTATCTCTTGTTTCTTGCCCTAGCAGTGTCACAACTTGGAAATTAAATTACATTTTTGTAAGTGATGCTATTCATCAGAACTGACAACATTCAGATTAATAGTGTTAAAGATACATTTATATTTTTGAATTAATATTTCTAAAACTAAACAACAACCATTTCCATTACAGTCGATTCAGAGTATTTATCCAAAGTCACCTATGACGACGAACATATTGATATCCATGTGGCACTCAGAGTCTTACCTAAGGATACTGTCTCAGTCTGTATTTGCAGGGCAGGGCAGGTTTATTTGTATAGCACATTACATGTGCAAGACAATTTAAAGTGCTTTACATAAAACATCCCAGCGGTGTGCAGAGGTCATTTAAAATCAGATACAGAGAGAGAGGGAGAAGGAAGGACATTAGATTAAAAACAGTATTAAAAACATGATCAAGTTTAACTATTCAAGCTTAAAGAAACTGTGCAGACTTGTACTTTTAAATAGAAACTATTAAAATGCAGCAGAGAACAGGTGGGTCTTTAACTTGGATTTAAAGAAACTGAATGTTTCAGTTCATCTGAGGCTTTCTGGGAGTTTTACAGACACATGGAGCATAGGAACTGAATGCAGCTTCTGTGTTTTTCTTCTTCCAGTGCCAAAGAGCTCCAGTATATAACTCAAATACGTCTCGTGTTAAATACAGCTTTAAACTGTGAACATGTTGGCAAATACTACCGAGAGTACAAATGATCACAGGAACTGTTGTTAATTTTCATTATTTTTTTTATTAATTTTTGTTATTCTGGCTAATCAAGTACATCATTGAATGTAGCCATGCTTATAATTATAGTAATAATTTTTATGCCGTTTCGAAGATGCCAAGACACTTAGTGTGACCCATTAGATGTTTAAAATAGGTAAATAATTTAAAGCCAAAATACAAATGTCACGCGGCAACATTACCAGCAGTTTTAGGAATTGAGCGAACGAAGCCCCACATGCATGTACTGTAATATCTTTGAAGGTGAGGTATGCAGTGCACTGAGTGGAAAAGATTAATCCAAAGATTATGTTCAAGAAACTGAGGAAGACTTTGAACCGTCGGGGAGCTTTGTAAAGTTACTGCTTTTGCTTTCATCTTTTCCCTTTGCAGTCCATTCGCTGCTGAAGTCGGCCTTCAACACTGTGGCCATAGAGAAGGAGAAGATCAAACAGATTCTGTCTGAGCAGGAACAGTCGGACCAGTCAGCCCAGATCAACTCTCTCAGGAAGTCTCTGTCACAGGTAATGAGCGCCCTCAAACCATTAGCCACTAAACCTCTTTCTTCTCCCTGCTTGTTCTTAATCTGTAATGTTTGTTGATGTATTTGACCACTTTCATATGATATGCTAATTACAATGTGTCACATAATTACCAGGAGAGACCGGGGCGCTCAGATGAAAACAACAGTGCTAATTTGACCAATGGGGTCTTTATACTCCAGCCCATTTTCTTGTTGCCTTAGTACAAGTTATGCTCATGAAGAAGAACCTGAAGCGGTTACAAAAATCACAATTAATAAAGACGACATGTGGAGATTAGAGCAGAAGGGAGCTGGTTATGAAAGTCCGATCCTATTTTCCCATATTAATTAGCAAGGAGAGAACTATGCAGTGTAGTTCATTAACATGGCTCCTTAGGGCTGTCTCTCTACCGCAGAGATTTAATTGGACTATTCCTCTATTAACTGTTGACATAATTTCAGTGAAATGTTTCACTCACTGCTTTATCTCCATTTTGCTCCTAATTGGATGTTAGTGTGACACGGTTGTCACTTGCTGGAGGCCAGGTTTTACAGCGAAGCTCTGTGGGTGGTTGATATTCAGGGCCAGCGGTTGCCGTAGCTACAGCTGTAATGTCAGCTATTTAAAACTCAACAAGTTATTACTGATTTTTTATTTTTATTTTTTTACGTTTTGTAGCTTGTTTAGCATCGATAAGTACATGCTTAAAGATGCATAATGTTTTTTTTTATTTTTTTTAATTGTATTGTTTTCCTGTAGTTTCAGTGTGTGGTTGCTTTTTAAAAGTCTGCACATGTCCACATCAGAGGGAGTTACTCTTATCCAGTGAGCACTGCACTCCAACTACTTCAAATGCTTCATTGGTTCACCGGGTGTCTTTTGTTACTTTTTGGGGATCACTATGAAACTTAGCATTGTGCCTTTTTCATGGCTAATTTGCCACAACTGCATTTCATTTTGCTGCCATGTCTCCTGTTTCATCAATTCATGGTTTTCCAGCATCTCAACTCTGCACACCAGTGATGATGATAAGCCTTTGTTACATAGCAGTATCTGCTGGATTAGTGTAAAACACTCATCCTCATTGTTTACCTTTGCTAATTGACGCTTAACAAATGAAGGCGGCTTATTAGTGTGTGCTTTTAAATAGCAAACTAAGATTGCAGAATAAGCCGTGTGTCCAAAAAGACAAGAAAAGAGAAATAAAAAAATGCTAAATGATAAAGGACTTGTTGAAAGAGTTCCACATAGGATGCAACTGTGTGTTTTCTTGATAAAGATGAAGGGTTTTTATGAAAGCAGAAGTTACAGCTGGAACTGCGGTTTTAGACGGAAGAGAATAAATGTGCTGCAGCGTGGCGCACACAGTGTGAGAATAATCATGCTTTTAGCATTCAGAGATGGAAATTTATTCCAGTTGACTCCCAAAATAGAATTATGAAGCTGCTGATCAGCATAATTGTGGCCCTTTAGACTGTGTTTGCTTACTTATCACATTGGTAATAAAATGCTGCCTTCAAGACACCCAGCAGCTAAAGAACAGCGTTTTCATTTATTTAGATCCGTGCTTCCATCCACCTGGTGAATGCCAGTATTTGGCTTGATTTTAAGTTTATTGTTGGTACAAAGTGCCTTGTTCTTTAGATATTAAGTGCTCTACTTTGTCCACAAATGATTCAGCGCTCCCCCCTTTCCTTGATGCTTGATATTCGACTTGTTGAAAGGAGGACCAAGAAACTAAGAAGAGCTGTGAAAGAAAACCAGAATGATTCCCTTTAAGATGCAGCCTTTTAAATTTAATTGGTTCTAATTATTTTTTCTTACAGTACATCTACAGAAATCAGATAATCCAAAATGTCACTCTAAGTCTGCTTTAAGTGCATCAACAAAAAGAACGTCTAATTATGGCTGAGGATTAAAAGCTCAAATCTTTGCCTTTGATTCATTAATTTTTGATGATTCAGGCCCTGTCCCAAAACGCAGAACTTCGAACTCGCCTCAACCGCATCCATTCTGAGTCCGTCCTGACTGAACAAGTGGTCAGTGTGAACATCATCGCCACGCCTGACGAGGTAGGTCACGGGTCTCTGCCTCGTATCTGTCGTATCTGTATTTTCTATGACACAGCATATAGTCGGTAGTGTTCACTTCCTGCTGGTGTCACTTACTTTATTGATTCCTGTCCTTAAAGATTGATGATTTTTCCGGCGCTCCCTGGCAGGTGAACTTAAATAATCATTATTCTATGCACAACCTAGCACCAAGGTTAATGGAAAAATATGACTGATTTGAAATGGATCAGAGCTTGCCCTCTGGCAAGGATACTCACGCTGTAAGATGTCCTCTAGTGCTGCTTCTGTTTCTGTTTGCTCAGGTCCATTTTAATTCTTGAAGCAGTTCTTATATTGCGAAACTGAACAAATGCTGTGTTTGCCTGCAGGCCGCAGAACAGATGGGAATCCCTCTGACTCAGCAGGCCTCTAATGAAAGCCGACTTTCCATGTCAGAGTCTGTCTCTGAGTTCTTTGATGCGCAGGAAGTGCTTCTGTCAGCCAGCTCGTCAGAGAATGAGGTACAGCACGCGTCAGCTGACTTAAAGAAAATCTGTTTGTTTGGACTGCGAGGAGTGTGACGTAGTAGAAGCGAATGAAGGGTTGGAGCTGATGATGTGTCTGTGTGGCGCTGGAGTTAGTCGGCAGTCAATGAAGGCATCATAAAAAAGCAGAACTAGCAGAGAGCAGAAACTTAGAAGCTCCCTGTGAAACTGCTCCAAGGCCAAATCCCTCTGCTGGGTCTCAGAGACGTGATATTACTCCATTTCTCATGATTTTTGGCCTCCAGCTCTGTTAAAAAGGCTGTTTGGTCCAGAGCTTGAGACAATCATTTCTGCCTTCTCTCCTGTTTTATTGCGGCGAACATCCTGCTCCACATACACTGCGTGAGAGCTCCTCGGGGCTTTGATGCGGCGCACTGATCCCGGTTGAAGGATTACCCTCTACAGAAATTCATCCGTTTGCTCTGTAGCTCTAATGCCAGGCCCGTTCCGATCTGCTTTACTTTGCTGGCTCTACTTTCACAGCTGCTTTTACGGAAAGCAGCAACAACGCACTCCTCTCTGATGGCATCAATGGCCTCATTGCATGTCTATATATAAAGTATGAGAATGCTGCAGTGTCTCGTGCTACTATCACTGCAGTGGGCCAGATAGCCGGCGACTGCTGCAGTTTTTTAGCCAGCGGCAAACTGCACTGACTGTGTAACTTTCTCCTGTTCTACTGCGTGTGTGTTGTAGTCCATTGCACTGACTCATTTCGCTCTGTACCTGTATCCCTCACAGGGCTCGGATGATGAGTCATATGTCAGCGATGTGAGCGATAACATATCCGAGGATAACGCCAGTGTGACTGATAACGTCTCCAGACAAAGTAGGTCCAGTTTTGCATGGACACATGTATCCATAACCTGCTGGTTTTTTTTTATTCTTGTTGTTTATTTTAAAAAGGAGTTGAAAATGAATAAAGCAGGGGATTCCACTGAATGGATCAGCCATGCTTTCTCTGTAACGTCACACCCACACACACAAAGACACACGCTCATTTATCAGTGTTGCAGAAGGCCGTTGACTTTGCAGGGGTGCTTTGTGCCAGAGGCTTTTCTCAGGCTTTATGAAGGCAGTGTGTGAAGGCGGGATGGGAGCTTCCCCCTCCATCTCTGTCACATCCCACAGAGGATGAGAGGAGACTATAAATTGCTGAATATTTGTTTTGAACTCATGCATTGAGTCAGTTTTTACTCTAGTGAGTCGTGATTTTCATATTACTTTTAAATACTGTTAATATTACCTTAACATCTCCATTTTTGTTTCTTTTTATCCTGGGCAGACAGCAGGTTGGGGTTTAGGGTTAGGGCTGGGGCACCTGTGTCGTGCTAATCTGCTGCCCTATTAAAATAAGGTTGATTTTACTTTATAATCTTGAAAATGAATAGTTTTATTTCAAGACGATTGCTACACAGTATTTAGGGATTATTTCAAAAAGTAAATGAAGGAATTTGATCCACTACAGACTTCTTCTTTTCAATGTAGTTGATTTTGAACTATTTACCAAAAAACTGAAAGCGAGAAGTAGTATCAAGCCAAAATCAGTATTTATATTAAATATTATAGACACAATGTGCCAGGACTGATGGTTGAGTCCCACTGAGTAAAATAAGGGTCTTTGAGACTTTTCTTTCTTTTTACTTTATTTCTGCCATTTCACCCCTCCTTCTTTTTAATTATTATTATTTCTTGATCTTTCTGGCTTTTTACTGACTTTGTCTGAAAGAACGTTCAACTCTTGAAATGCCTTATTTGAACAACAGCTGTTTGAAAAGCTAGTTGTACTCCTCTGGCACAAGAAAATAAAATCTTCAACATTTCATCGCCAGAATTGGTGACTTTCCACTAATCTTTATGAAAACAGTAAAGAGTAATCTGGTGACTGTGATAGTTGTCAGTCAGCTGATTAAAGTTTTGCAGCTTCCCTTTTCTTTTCTTATATTATGTTCTCAAAAGGCTGGATTTCTAGATTTTTACATGATGTATCGTCATAATCAGAAGTGATCACTGTTCAAGACAATAACCACAACAAAAGCGTTCATTGTGTTTTTTTGTTGTGTTTCTACCAGTGGCTAACGGAGACTTTGCTGGCAGCGCCTTCCGTAATGGCCGGCGCATCTGCCTGCCAGCCCCCTGCCCAGACACCAGCAACATCAACCTCTGGAACATCTTAAGGAACAACATCGGCAAGGACCTGTCCAAAGTGTCCATGCCTGTGGAGCTCAACGAGCCCCTCAACACCCTGCAGCGCATGTGTGAAGAGCTGGAGTACAGCGAGCTGCTGGACAAGGCTGCCGAGACCGAGGATCCCTTTGAACGCATGGTAAAGAAGCGGACATCTCCAGGGACCGCGTTACATGAAATGTTTAGCAGAGTAAAGCGTGCTGACCTTCATCGTAGCAGGTTCTGGACTCAGAGCTTTAGGAGCTTTGCTTTCTGCTTTGTTTTGCGTCCTTCATGCAGAGTATTTGCTAATGTGTGAAATCACATTGCAAGGCACACGTTAACTAAATAGGTTCTCGCTGGAAGGCACGTTAGCGAGGCGTTAATGTGCTTCAGTACAGCTGTCGACTTTAGACTCGCTTATTATGACACCATCCAGCCCGCTAATATTTTATGTTTATTTGATGAATACAAATGTTTCCGTTATTTGGACATTAAACCCCGTCATGTTGGTGTTGCTTTGACAGGCCCTCGTCGCTGCTTTTGCCGTCTCAGGCTATTCATCCACTTACTACAGAGCAGGAAGTAAGCCATTCAACCCACTGCTTGGAGAAACTTACGAATGTATCAGGGAGGACAAGGGCTTCTGTTTCTTCTCAGAGCAGGTAGGTTCACGCAAAGATGGTTGCAAACTAAGTGCTCGCCTAATTTTCGGCCACATCTTTAGCAGCTCTCACAATTTCTCACTGTAATTTAATAGACAGCAACAATTAAAGGAAAGCTTTAAAAAAAAGACACGGATAACTTAGTTTAACCTAAAACCTGGACTGTTTGTTTTGTTTTTGTTTCTACCTCCTGTAATTCATCTCACAACTCCTAAGATTTATCACATGAGACATTGTTATAGTTTTTTGGGCCACACTGACATTTTACACTGTGTTCAGTCAGTCGCCTAAGCCTTTGCAAAAATAAACCCCATGTTCTGAAGTAACTTGTTATCAAACGCAGCTCCTTCCTGCAATCTGAGCAACAGCTGTCAGACTTTTCATTTGATCTTTTCTCAAAGGTGAGCCACCATCCTCCCGTCTCCGCCTGCCACTGTGAGTCTAAGAACTTCACCTTCTGGCAAGGTAAGCTACCTGACTAATTAGTGAGAGACGCTCCTCATGGGGGCTGCATATTGGTGGATATTTTCAGCTAGAGATAATTAGCCTGTTTACAGTTTTTTTTCTAGACTGACAAGACACTAAATTTATTGACTGCACACATTTGTTAAAAACAGGACTCTACAGACAGAACCTTAAACACAATGCATTTTTTTGCACACAGTTCCCAAAAGTCTTGCAATCTGTTTTTTTTTTTCAAAACGCTGGACACATCTTTTGCTAGCTCACACTATTCAGAAAGTGAACACTGGGAAGCAGCACTGAGACACATAGACACAGCCACAACACAGCTGTCACAATGATGACACAACAGGTCAAAGCTCAAAACACTTTGTGCTAACGAACTGCACACTATAAACACAGCTGGGAAACAGCATGTCAAGGGAGCAAGAGGTCATGATGGAAGGAAGGTGCCAGTCAAAACCAGTCAGATCAGAAAGTGGACTTATTCACTCAAGACAGACTGTCCCAGACAGAGACAGAGACAACAACCCAGGAAAAGAAATATATTACAGTAGATGGTTGCGTTGAGGATGTTTCACTTCTATCTCACGATAGTGGTGTCACTTAGAGATGTTCTGATACCATTTTTTTCCTCCCGATACCAATTCCGATACTTGTGCTATTGGTATCGGCCGATGCCAAGTACCGATACCACTATATTATAAAACAAATGTCATATTA
>JBBDHI010000013.1:13545151-13556077 GCA_037177115.1 Craterocephalus stercusmuscarum | reverse complement strand
GTTATTTTTGAAAAACATTCTCTGCCGATCGTTAGCGGCTAAGAGGCTAAGGGGGCGGAGTCAAACCGAGAAAAAACCCCGCTGTAACCAGGAAGGGTGAAATGTCTGTTCAGATTTAAAGAGGCAGCATCAAAACGAGCTGCTCTCATTGACTGTAAAGAAACACCTTAGAACAGAGGTTAAGAAGGGGTGTGTGGAGCTATACTAACAACGATTTCAGACCAAAGTATTGCAGTTTTTTTTATATAAATCATAAATGAATGATTTACATGTGAAAAGGGAGGATTTAAAAGCATATGTCCACTTTAAATCCTACCTGAGATTAGTAAAACTTCCACAAGTCACTACTCAAACGCCCCAATTTTTTTCCCCCAGAAGTACAGTTCAGTCTGAAAAATGCCTCACATTTGGGCTTAACACCTAAACCTCATATCAGGTGCACTAACTGCTCCAGAGCTTGCCACTTTACCAGTTCAGACCTAATAAACGGGCTAAAACAGCCACGCTTGGCCTCAGTTCACCTGGATACACAAGACACTTAAATTACTATCATAATTAAATCTACTTTGAACTCAATGAGGCTACCATTTCTCTTGGATGTTTGAGCGTGCACATGAGGAATGGAGCCAGAAGAAATGTCATGAGAGCAGTCTTATGGTATCACTTGCTCAACGCCGTCATGGATCCAACAAGCAACTCACAAGTGTGACGTAAAGCTTTAAACCCTCTGTGCACACACACTGTGAAAATGAAACCACCTCGGAAGGGCAGATTAACATCCTAAATTTGCCTTTTTTAAAGTTTTTTCAGGCATCAGAGTTCTAACACCACCAAGGTTTAATAAATCAGTTATTTATAAAACCTGAACATGGATATAGCTTGAGTTGTATGGATAGTTGTGAACAATACAAAAGCCAAACCAAAAACAAGTAGGATGAAGAAAAAACCGTGAGAAGAAATTTTCTCATTACTGTAAATGAACTAGGTACAAGATAATGCATGTTGTTAGCTACCGTTATACCCCCGGCCGTTTCCCCTTTGACTGTGGGAAAGGGGTCCAGTTTTGTAGAATTTGCTCCACTTTCTGAATGAACTCCCCACTCAGACTGAACATAAACGGCCAATGAAACTGCTGCCTGCAAAGCAGGACAATAGTTATATAAATAACAATAAAAATGTCAAATAAAAATCTGCAGTATTTCGCGAGATTCTGCTGATGGGACGTATTTACTCCACCCCTAATGTATGGGAAGTAATCTATATAATTCACTTTTATTACCAAGTAACATTTGTCTTCCTCCTTTCAAATCCCTCCCTAACATCTATTCATGAATAATTAAAATCAATCAATTACGGACTGAATGAAAAAATGATCTGCATGTGTTTTTCATTTCTCAGCTATTAAAGGAATAAATCCAAACTGAACACACCTGCTTTGATGTAATTATACTAATGCTGCAGGACGTGGTGCCCGATAAATTGATCGCAGGCAGTTGGTCAGCTCCCCAGAGAGCCATTTGACTCAACAACATTGCAACACCTCTGGAGGGCAGCGCAGCAGTCACTTCCTTCTATACAGCCTTTTGTCTGACCAATATCAGACACAACAATCACTAATGTGATTATTTGGTTTATTTTATGGATTTATACACATGTGGCAGCAAAGAACACATCAATACTTTGTCATATACAGAATCTGATTTCTTTCTTTATGTACCAGCAAAAAAAGAAGAATAAAAAGGCAACACACATTATGTCACATAATTTCAGTTTTGACTTTGGAACTGATGGAGGTGCCATGATTAAAAAAATAAATGTCTTCTTGTGGATCATAATGCATGCCATCCCTTCAGTCACATCAATCTTGTTTCTAATACCTCACACTAGAAACCATTTGGAGTAAAAAACAAAATTTAAGTAAACTGGAAACTAAAGTCTTCTGCTTCAGACCAAAACAGAGATAAAACACACGGGCACAGAAAACTATACATATATGTAAAGATATTTTTTGAAATGCCATGATTCATTTATATTTGCTTAAATATGGTCGACATTTAAAGTACAAATATATCTAGATCCCAAAGAGCAAGAGGAGCTGGTGGTGACGGGCCGGTCGCCCACTAATTCATCATGTATCTAACGACGTCGGGTTGCAGTAGCTCTCGATGCTGGGGATGATTATTTACTATTGGCCATGATCTTGATGTACTGGAGCGCGCTGTGTGCTGCGTCATTGTGTGCGTTGCTGCAGGAGATGCCTGTGCCGTGGCACACGGTCACAGGTGAGGTGGACAGTTCGGCCAGGCACTGGTACTGGCCGTTCACCGTCAGCTCGTCTGGGAAATAAGGACACAACGAATGTTACATTCAGAGCGTGCTAGCAAATATTTTAGAGTCAGGAGCTTTCTAGCCGGTCCATCGATAAAGGTTATCCCCCTCAGGCTTTTCCTGAAATGAAAGCACGTGCATTTGTGGACTTTACTGTACATTAACTGTTAACGGCAAAGTCTGCTAACTCCAGCAGGATTTTAGCTGGCTTTACAAGCTATAAGATGCTGTTTGTGATTCCGTCGATACTCGCTCTCCTGCAGCTGTGACAGCTCTGCACCCGACATTACAAATAGAATAATCTCTATTGAAAAGGGTCGCATTTCAGTGTGTGAGAAGACCTCCACTTTATTTAGTTTACCGACACAGATTAGGGACCGCATCTAACTCAGCTTTTTAGCCTGGTCTGTAAAAAAAGTTACTGTGTTGTAACAATGGATATGCTTAGTATGTTTAGAGGGACACACATTCAGGACAAGGGGACAAAAAGGCTCACGTTCTGTTGATGTGGTCAACTTAGATATACCATTTCAAGTCATCTGTGACCACAAAAAACAAAGATCTGAGCCAGCTGAGCAGGAAATACCACTTTTTTGTAACTGAACTGAATTAGCATCTGAATTAGTTATTTTGTTGCAGAATTAATTTAGTATAGAATGAAGGAATAAATAAATAAGTTGGAAGTCTACCAAAGACAGAGGTTGGGTTGAGGTTGCCATGAATACTTTGGGGTGTTGTGCTTGTAACAAGCAGAACTGAGCAGATAAGATCACATGCAGCATCAGCAGAAGCTACCAAAATAACACGGTTCATAACATGGATGCTAACAGTTTGGTGTCCAGTGTGCAGATCTGAGCAGATAACATGTCCACAGTTTGTTTGTTTTCAGTGATCTTGCATCAAAGCAAACAAATTAACAATTATTTATAGCTGCTTTTTCAATTGGTAGGTCATTTTTGTTCCTTGGGACGAAGGAGGCAGCTACGCTGAGCTCTGAAATTAGTGCTGCAGTAAAATGCTACAGACATAAATCCAGGTTGAAGTCTAATACAGTTGCATAAATTTTGACTTTTTAAAATAAAATGTGTTCATTTATATTAGCTAATCAACATTACCGCACAGTGTTTGGTGTAGTAAGGAAACAGTTTATACAACATATGAAGTAAGAATTAATTACTACTGAAAAATATTCAAACAAAAACTGGGTTTTAATAGTTTAATAGTAGGCTGGTCCAACACCTCAAAAATTCTAATGAAAGACTTTGGTGTCTAGCGACCCCTTGTGGTAGTGCCTGTCCCCTGCATTTTTTTCGCACCTGACTGAGGTTCTTGTTCCAAAGATGCAATGCAAGACTGAAAAAATGCTGATGAATTTACTGTAAAAAGTCACAACAGAAAATCCCATCACATTTTATGATATATTTGGCCCTATTTATGCAGACTTTTCTTAGAGCGTGTGGCTCAACCTGCCTGAAAAAGGACAAACTTAAAAGATGGATAGTTTACCGCATCAATCTAGAAAGATGCTGAAATAAAGACACCAGGAAAGAAAAGAGGATGTCACGGAGAAAAACGTTGACTGGATAAAAAGTAAGGAGTACCTCACGAGAGACACAGAAAATGTTGTCTTACCGATATTAAAGTAAGCGACCTCAAAGCCTTGCTCTTTGGACAGCTCTAACATCATCTGGATGTAATCGGTGTTGGGAATGCTTAGCGGGTTCCTTCTGAGTAAAGATATCTTCTCTGCTGTGGAGTTCATGATGGTATCAAAGCGGACACTTGGTTTCGGAGTCTGCAAAACAACATTTTTAGAATCCTAACTTAAAAAAGTATTGCAGATGTCTCTGAAGGAAAGAGAATTTCACACACCCATGTGATCTCAGAGCAGCCCGACAAGCTCTGAAGCTTTGCCATCATCCTCTCTGCAGCTGCCTTTTTGGCGGCTTTTTTGGAGTTTCCTACAGCTACAACACAAAAACAAAGATTTAACACATCATAAACCATTAACAACACAATAAACTATGGATACGAGTGCACTTAAAAAAAGTTCACACCTTTCTCTGACAGCGACTCCATTCTGCATATAACTGTGAACTCTCTCTTGTGCGGTGGACCGGCCTCCAGAGAGACTGTGTATTCAGGAAGACGCCATCCTCGCTGCAACGCTAACTCCTACAAAGAAACACAAAGACTCATTCAAACACATGTGATAACTATACAAAGTGTTACCTATGGCTGCAAAGCTGTAATAGTTACAACCTTAGTAAATGTTATTCTCTAGAAGTATTTTTACGTTAAAGAATGGACAAACTTGTTTAAATGCTTTTTGTAGCAACTGTGAGGCAGCAGGTAAAATCCTTAGTGGATTTGGAGGTTAAGTTTATTTTTATGGCATATTTAAACAACACAAATTGCCTAAAGTGCTGAACGCATCTGCAATGTAATAGTATACACACTAATAAAATAACAGATAGATAAAAAAAACATGGACAGAAGATGCAAATGAGCCATGAGCTGGATTTAAAGTGCTCATGTGAGTGTGCTCATGTAATATGATGGGTCAGAGCGATCCAGAGCCCTGAACCTGCTACAGAAAAGGAAACAGAGACGGGTTCTTCATATGATTTGAGAAGCGTGTTTTTTCACTGGCTGGGATGTAAGGGGATGCCACGAGATTCAGGCACTTAAAAACAAAATAATAAAATCAAACTGGATCTCTGGAAGAAATAAGTAAACAACGTGCGCTAACTGGCTTACTGGGATGTACGGACGCACTTTGGCTAAAAGAAGCAACTGAAAGAAACTTGTCTTGACAACAGAAAAGAATCTGTCAAATTTAAAAGCACTGTTAAAAAACACACCATGGTTTTCAACACAAGCGCTGGTGTAAGGATCCAGGCAGCCTACCCCGCTGTCAGCAGGTAAACTAAAGGGATGTCTAAAAAAAACAATCTGTTTTAAGCCCATGCAGGGCTCAAAAAGGCTTTCTTTGTCTTTCTTATCTCATCTTGACCTCAGTGACACTGTTTTACAATCATGTCTCAATAAAATGATAAAGAAATGGACTTGCCACTTCAAAATACTTTGATATCTAAGCTTCTAAAAGTGGCACAACTGAACTCTTGGCAGATTTTCACTTTGGTGCTTCCTAAAGGAGGCTAACCCAGCATCCGTCTCGCATCCTGCCTCAATCTCACGTACTGTCCTCCCTTCCTCTAATAGTAGTCCCTTGCATATCTTTGATGAATCGTATATGGTCACATTATAAATGGCCAGTGTGTTGATATCCAGTTGCAGGCATGTAAAAATGTGCCATGAAGCAAAATCCTCCAACGTACAGTAATGCCATGAGCTGGAAAATAAATGTTGGTAGGTGTGGTTTCTCAGCCTCAGGATGCTCCAGGGTGATGACGACTTCAGGAATGTGTACGAAAAACGCCGGTTTGCCATTAAAACCAGTCAGAGAGATGAGTTTAAAGGTAGAGAATTCAGTAGTGTTTTGATAAGCCTTTCACATGTTATACAAATCTTCAGAATACTAAGCAGCATCTTAGAGTTAGTGTTTATAGAGCTTTAAAACTGGGACGACTGAGACGGACAAGCCAGTGCGCAATTCAATTCTGGGCCTTAAAGTTGCATTACGTAACTTTAAAACATTAAAACTCCATGTTCTCGACTCGTTTCTGGAGGTGTCGTTGCCCAGGAGCATCCTGAGGCTGAATAACCACAATACACAACTTTTGTTGCAGCTGAATTTAGTTTCATGCACCGTGTCATCAACTAGCAATCAGATATCAACACACCTGCCACACTGAGTGTACAGAGAGGCTGATTGATAGCAGGAAAACAAGACAACATCATCGTTTGAAGAGACTAAAAGACAGAGAAAGGGATAGAGCAAGAGATTCAACATAGGACTCACTTTTACTGGCTGGAGAGAGCTCACAGTTCAGCCAGGATACAAGATGGATGCCTAATCTTGTTCGGTATGTTAAAAACAATACACACGCACACACACACAAACATTAAGAAGAAATACCTCAACACACCTGCAGTATGCCCACAGAGTTAGGATGCTGGTTAGTTTCCGCTACCACACCATTACTCTCAGATTTTCCAGGAACATTCCTGTTGGACAACAATAGGAGATCAGTAGCTACATGTTGTCAATAAAACTGTTCCACACGTTTGACAACAACGACCTAACATCTCCGAGGGATATTTCTTAAATGTCTGACAACAAAATGTGGTTATAATCTTCCGAGTGCAAAACATATTTGACGTTTTTTCCTTCAGGATAATTACCTCAACGAAGACTACAACATCAAAATTGCAACCACTTAACTAAGCATTAATTAACTTATTATATATCCACTCACCCACTTCCAGGATCTATTTTCAAAATATTCAGAGCAGCCTCTGCAGCCTGCTGTTTAGCAGCCTTTTTACTGGGTCCTTGCCCTGAAACAATACACAATCAAACACTCGTTATAGAAATCATTACAATAAAAACCATAGTTTATTCGATAAAATACATAATCCAGAATAAAACTACGTGGAGAAAAATATCTTATATATCTGTATATTTTCTGGTTGCATGGTCCAGGCCATAGAATTACTCAGTTGCAGAGTAACAGCTTGATAACTATCTGATAACAGGCTATTTTGAAATATACAATTAAATCAATGTAATTTTAACTCTGAGGTCTGTTAAAATGCTTCAAGTCCTCTCTGGGAAAGCAGTGTTGCACATGACCTGAGATATTTTGCTCCAGAGAGGCATGTGTGCATATTACAGATACTGCAGCAGCACATGTAAAGGACAACAAACAAGAAGTTCTGAGCAACATGTGACAGGCCAGACTGTCCTTTCTGGATTCTTTTGAGAGGATCACTGATTGGTGACACTTCATCGTGGCATACCTGTGCAGGTAACATCTCCAAATGTCACACTGAAAACAAAGCTGGGCTGGTGAGCTTCTCCTTCAGCCTTCTCCATCACATACACAGGAAGGATTCCATTTTTGATTCCATATTCATGCAAGATTTGAATAGGAGTCTTCCCAGGACCGCTCCTCTGCAATTCATCTGCGTTCAAGCTTGAAGGTTTAACACAAACACAAAATCTCAGATACGGCCAGTAAGAACAGCACCATTAAAGACAAAGTAGAGGATGACCAATAAGGACACTTTGATAGAATAGCAAGATAAAACCATCCAAAGGTTTCAATATGACCCCAAACTACAGACTCAAACGGAACTTTCATAATCTTCTCAAAACTACAAGTTGAGTTAAATGTGCTGTGATTAACATCCTGTTAATGAGGTTTATGACTGAAGTAGTTTTTATTTTGGCTTTTTGATTTCTAGATTTTTTTTACAGCAGAATGAGTATTTTATTTTATTTTTGTGTCTGCCTGTCGAATACAGCCCATCTCTTATTATTCAGACACTTAAAACACATTTAAAAACAGCACTTTTCCTGATCCATCACGGTGACACCCCACCAAAATACATACAGAAATAAATAACTCTGGAATGGCCCATCAGAGCCTCTAACATCAACAAGTTGCCTCTTTTGTCTATTCCAAGCTTTATATGTAATTGGATACTGCAAATACATGACTATACATTTGATTATATATCCCTCCGAATAAAGCCTTATTCTGTTGATACTGTGTCAAAAAGTGTTTTTCTTAACTCATCATAAAATGGACAGTAGATAAAAATGGATTTCAATCTCAACCTTCCCAAGTTCACATTAATGGCATAATCTTTGATCTTCTTCATTTCCAGCTTAGCGTCCTGTTTCAGCATCATATTTGTCGTAGCTTTGAAGTAAAACGTGAAAATATCGAGCTTTCTTTATCACATTATCATTAAAGCGTGACATCTGAAAGGTGATGTAAACAGTAACTGCGATGTTCAGCTGTTAGCTAAAACATCACACAAGCTATAGGTTGTACCAGGACGTAGCTGGTAGGTATTCTGCTTAAAAATAATTTTATATTTGACAAATTACACGCGGGGGAAAGTAGTTTTGTCTATTAAAATAAAAACACTCTTATGTAGGCTACTTATGAAACAGTAATGCAAATGTTTATTTTCAGTTTTCTGTTAACAAGTCTACACGTAGTTTATCTGTACATTTAAACATTTTAAAACCCATTAATAAATTATTGCAAGTGGTTGGCTGATAATAAGCACCAGTATTAATAATTAAAACACTAACCTCGTGTCGGGGGTAGTTTTTAATGCTGCCGATTGATATCCCTCTTGAGACATCTTCACAGTTGAAACTCGCCGAGGAGGACTCTTATGGTTGAAATAAAAAATGAAAATCCTTGAACACTAGTTTGATTTATCTTTCTGGACATCTAATTTTGTTTTTTTGTACTTTTTAATAATAATAATAAATGTGAATGCTAACAGCCCATCATTGTAGCTGTATCGTTTAAATCAGTCGTATCCTATAAACATCCGGGTCAACGAGTGCAAATTGCTGGCAGTATGAGGAAAATATGTTTAGCGACACCTGCTGGTGGCGGTGTTGATCACCTTTAATTACAGTCAGATTGAGTGCTACTCTTTATTATCTGCACTCTTTCTGTGCAATAAATGGATGTCTGCACTCTTCATTTAGAGCAACTTTTTAAAATCAAATTAACATTCACCAGAAAAAGTATTTCAGTCAAAATGTATTTCCATGTTTTAAATGCATCAACACTTTGATCATTCTTTACAAAAATACAGTTTCCATGTGCCCATTTTTTCATCATTTCAGACAGAAGAAAGAGTAATCAGATGTAGTCCATTCATTTATCAAACCACCAGATAATACAGAATTATTCCAAAAGAAAAAATATAAAAGGTTTTTACACAGTAAAACTCACTCAATCTTTGTAAATACAGCGGAAAATGTAAACAGTGAATAAAGACCAGAACATTGGTCTTGCAGGTTTCTTTTTTTTTTTCAAGTACATGACACAGAGGATGTTGTTGTCTGCAGACTCGGAGGTGGGGTTTTGGGGACTGGGAAGATCACGCTCTTGCAAAGTGTAAAGGCTGGTTGAGGCATCTGCTTTTTATGACCGGTGGAATCCGTCTTCCTGCTTACATCTGCGTTCACTTTTGTCAGGATGGACATGAGATCACAACCGCTGGGAAAACAAGACATGACATTAGAGGGCGGCTGAAAATATTTACTCACACTTGTTCTTAATGTTCATAAATAACTCTTCTCATATATTATCATGTACAGTATTTTCCACTGCAACACAGATCATTCCCATCATTAGCCCATCTGTTACTTTGCTTCACTAACCTGGGGACCATCTGGACCAGGTTCTCGCACAGTGACTGGATATACCAGGTGCCATTGCTCCTTTCTCTGAAGGAGACATATGAAGGAACGGTGGCCATTCCCATAAGAAAGTCAGCATTGGACGGGATAGACAATCTAACTGGTACAGCATCACAGCAGATGTTGCTCTGTTCGGGGCCGTCAGCCTCCACCGGCCTCTGCTCGTTGTTGCCCTGGCAGGCCTGGATGAAAAACAGCTTTGGCTTCTCCACTAAAGAGGGGCATTTTCGCCCATCAAAGGGGTCCATCAGCTCCTTGAGCTTGACGGGGAGGCCATCCACTCCGTACACAGTCCCTTCCTGGCCGTGGCTGAGAACACAGCATACCAGACAGTCCATCTGACTGTGGTCTCTTCTGCTGAGCTCATCCAGCGCAGACAGGATCTTCTTTCTGTCACAGTCATTGTGGATCTCAACGTCAAAGCCCAGCCATTTGAACACCACTTTCAGACTTTCTGGAAAAGAGCACAAATGGATGGAAACACATGTAAATAGTCAGTCCGGAAACAGAACTGAGCTTGGAAACATGTATGTCTGCAATGAATCACATTTGAACTTACCTTCATCAAACTCGGTTCCCTTGCGGTCCGGTAGTTTAGTGAAATGGTAGTTGTTGACTATCAGACAGATGCCTCTCGTCTCTGCAGTCATGGGATATACTGCCAGACTCTACACAGATAAAACAAACAGTCCAAATTAAATCCTTAAAGGTGGAACAAGAACTTAAAGTATCACTTGTGGGGATATAATTCATCTTTCTCTACGTATAGCTTTAATCAGCACAAGAAAAGAACAGATAACATCCTGAAAGGCTCCAGGTGAAAAAGAAAAAAAAAGCTGTCCCTCTTTGCTGTTTTACTTGTCTAACTAAGAAACAAAACACAAAACACACCTGAGTTTGTATCAGCGTCACAGAGGATGTGCTTTTTTGGTAAGACGCTCCTCTCATAATGTCCTTCCCCTCTTTTTTCACTGTTATGTGGAAATTTCAGGAAAGACAAGCAGTGTGAAGGTCAGACATGTTGAGCTGATATGACAGGATACTTTTAATAATGCTTGTTTCAGTACCTGGATCACCCAGTTCAGGAGACTGTTCCTCATGTTTTTCTCCAAAGTTTTGTAAGCCTAAGAGAGCAGAAAAAATGTGGAATGATGCTGATTTATAATCATAACACAGAGAGATAGTGAAAGACTCCTGATAGTTTCATAGAATAAGAAAGGTAAAAAAAAAAC
>JBBDHI010000013.1:13523822-13538239 GCA_037177115.1 Craterocephalus stercusmuscarum | reverse complement strand
TAAATTATAAGATTGTTTCTTCTCAAAATAACAAAAGCATAATGAATTAAGAGTTGAATTTAAGACCTTTGCTCATTGATTACCTGACTAGATTTTGTTTCTTCTATTAACCCTATAAAGCCAAATGTTTCATATTTGATACATTTGTTTCTGAGACATTTTGCATCCCTTTATGGTAAAAGCGTTGCCCAAAACTCTGCAGAATACAATATGAAACTTGTCTTCTGCCCCCTAATGGATGCCAGGAAGCAGAAGGCTGCACTACTGTATATTAATTTTGACTTGTCACATGCTAATGAATGATAGATATAGCCCCCCCTTCCCAAAGAAAAAAATATTACAGATTTTGTTAAAGGGCTAAATAAGTACTTCAGATTTTAAAAATGTGACTTTTCCCACAAGTTTTTCCTGGGTTGGGTTTTAAAGGGTTAAAAACCCTCTTTGAATTGAGGAACAAAATGTAGGAAAAAGGTAGGCCAGCCTTTAAACACCCTGTACGCTGAAACAACCATAATGAAGACAGGATTTCCCTTGTTATAAAAACGACAAACACTCAGATAAAATTTATTTATTAATGGATCCAACTGTACATGATGCAGTGAGAGAGGGACACTAGACGATGAATAACATGGAGGATTACGCAACGATGCCAGTGCTATGGCAGCACCAGGAACACACCAACTATCAGCTGGATTGGAAATGATAGCCCTGCACAAGGAAACTGTTCAGGCCTCGATGTATGTACAGGCACCATACAGTGTGTGTGAAACTGTGTGTGTGTGTCTGTGAGAGAGAGAGAGATTAAAAATGTTAGACTGGATGAAAAAAAGACACAAAAAATGTTTTTCAGTTCCACAAATGTAAAAGGGTGCTCTCTTGATTTTCATTGGAGATATTTATTCAGTTCTTTCCTTTATCTAATCTTTTTTTTATTATATCTGTCCACAGTTTGAAGCGAAATGAAGGAGACGTGGGAGTGGCCAAATACAAAAACATTAGCTGATCAGCAGAGGTTTTTTTTTTTTTGTAATTCCACATTCTACACTGATATCACTATTACCCATACTTTTGTGCAATATCTCTCTTTGCATAGTAAATAAAAGTTAAATGTTCTTGTTGTTGACATGCACCTATCTTTTGTAGCATATTTGTCTTGCAGATTTTGGGGACTCCCGTATAGAATTATAAGCCCACTATAGTGATTGCATGCAGCGTTACCAGAAGAGCTGAAGTTGATTCCTACTAAGAGTTTATGAGAGCGAAAGGCTTAAGCCAGTATACTGTAGTGGGTGCTGATGAGGACTGTTAAGAAAGACCTGGCTGGACAGGTGAGTGCCTGCATGGACAAACTTCATGCCCTCAGCAGTACGAGAGGCACCACTGGCTGCAGACAGAGGGGGAAAGTGCTCTGTGTGCAACAACATCCATATGTTCAGGTGGTTGGTTCTTTGGCTTTTGAGTCACCATTGGAGATACTTGGCGGGGAGATCGTGTCGGATGTGATCCGACACGCTTCTCCTCGACACCGCAGCTGCTCTGCGATGAATCTAACTCAATCTTCGATCATTCTGGCCCAAACCCCAGTTGCAGTTTTTCTTTTTTATTTAAGTATCTGTGCCAAAAACACCTGCTATACAACATGCTAAGATAGAAAAAACAAAAGCAGTCGATGTCCTGTAAAATATGTTGATTTCAACCTGAACTGCTCGTTTATGTACAGATCCGTGTTTGTGTGCATTCACTGAGTGTGCACTGTCCTGATGAGTCCTCACATGCAGCGCCTAAACGTGACCTATAGGAGCTTTAACTGGCTTTTCACTGGGTTTGTTTTTTTAATGAGGCTTTCTCCTGCACTTCAAACATTTTTTTGTGTTTTTTAAAATCTTTTTTTTATTACATTACGCGGTTTTTGCAGTATATTCATAGCTTTGGTAGCCATGCCGAGCCCTGCAGAGAGAGCTCTTCATGCCAAGGGGGGCCAGCAAGCAGCACGCTTTGTGCGGATAATCATGCCAGGTGAGAAGATGGTGTGGATTCCGCCTGAACGCCTGTGCACTGGCACTAAAGGATGGAGGAGGAGCTCTGTCACTGTATAGAGATCAGGGTGGAGGGGCGGGGTGTTAAATGGGTGAGGTGGAGTTGAAAAGGCTGCATTTATAATGTCACTACGATGGAATTTGTTAAACGTCCACTATGTCTTTTCAAGTAAATCTAATGCCAAAGATCAGCAGCAATAGGTGCAGTCCAGCTGTCAGGTAGCCATCTAAGGAAGCCTCGGAGGAGTCCTTCTGCAACTGCCATCTCTCCTTGGGGTTAAATGGCCTGTGCGTTGGGGTCATACCGGCGTTTCTTCACATTTCTTATAAGGAGATAAGAAAAAAGAGTCAGCATTTGCTACAGTCAATTCTGCATTACAGCTAGCACAACCTGGACAAGCAACCACACAGTGGTAGAAATTTCTCTTTCCTTTACATTTCTCTTTAAGGATGCCGAATGAAAATGCTCCTGGTGTTTTTTTATGTTTTAATGGTGAAGAGAGAAACGGCTGGTCCACGTTGGCCAGTTCAGCCTTAACTGCAAAAAGACAGGCAGAGGTATTTGTAGTCATTAAACTGTACGTCTCAGTTATGAGTAGCCTATGCAGGAACTCAACCATTGCAGCGGGAGATCTTTTACAGATGGATTTTTTGCATCATTATGCGTCACAAAATGCAGCGGCAGCTACTGGTTAAATGTCATCACAGTAAAAATAAACCTTTACAGAAGAATAAAAGTTCTATTTCATATACAGCAATAACTACATAAAAATATCCTCTGTCGCCTTCTTGCAAACAAGTGCTGATTGGCTTGTTCGTGCAACAACAGTCGACACAATAGCGTTGGAGACACGTCTCATTACCAGTTTTGATGGGAAAAACATTCTTCCACTCAAAACAACCATCTAGGAGGAAAGAGCTGACATAAAATAAACTCTACAGAGGGGGGAAAGAGGAGACGACCACAGAAACAACGATGACAGCAGCGGCAGCAGCCACAATAACTACTACCAACAGTGGGACAACAATGAATATGACAACAGGAGTGATGCATAACCTCCCCGTACTGTGGCTTGCTGTGGGGCTTTTATCACTCTGTCATGCACCTGTTCCAATAGTAGGCCAGTTAAAGGTGGCACTATTGCTGTTCGTGGTTCATGCAGTGCAGTGCGCCGTGTCTGTACCAGGTCTGTGAAGCAGGCAGCAATGGCAGCTGGTGTGGGCGGGGGTCCGAGAGTCCTGCTCTGCTCTAGGGCGGAGCCTGGCCATCCAGGTGGGTGTGGCCAGCCATGGCACAAAGGCTGCAGGCAACAAAAAGGTCCTGGCTGCTCTGTGTGTCTCTCTGCTGTCGCTATCACCACTCCATTTAAAGGCTCAGCCTCAAAACAGTGACGGGTCGGGAGAAAGACGATGGAAGTGATGAGAGGACGACAACTCCGGACCAAATCGCTGTGGGTTTTCTCAGCCTTTGTGCAATGAACTGACCTCCTCCAAAATCAACAAGTCAACATGCAATAATGTTTTGGCTCTTAATCTGTTTTCCCTCCTTATTATTATTATTTTTTTTTTGCCCTGTTTAGGTGACAAAACCATGATGCTTCGCTATCTTGCATGCTTTGGTGGCTGCAGGGTTATATTTCGTATTTAGTCCTTACGTCTGTTAGAAGGTAACACCCCTGCTGCTCAAGACAGCAGGTTAATGAGCAGAAAACTGGACCTTCAAGGACATTTTCTCGCTATTTTAGTCACCTCAGAAGTTTCTATCTTTTAAAATTTCAACGGGGAATAGGATTTTTATCATTCAAGCAAACAATATAATTTCATTTAAGTAAAATTTGACATTATTCCTTCCCCACTGCTTACTTTCTTTCTTTTTTTTTAAATTGTCTGATTGTTCTCTGAACATGCACGTCAAGCACTAATCTCTGCCCGTCCAATCAGTTTGAGGTTTTGCTACAGACGCACGGACCTGTTCAGTGTCCTTAAAGAAGCAAACAAAAAAATTACACTTTAATAAATCCTGAATTTCATCCACATCTTCCTTATTAAAAGAAAAAAAAAACAGATGCTTTTTTTCATGCGTCTCAGTGTAACATGCTTTTTTTCATCGTATGCTGTCAACCACGGGGTCCGTATTCTGCAGCAGAAGCTCAAACCCTGGTGTCTAGAAGCAGCAGGGATGCTAGAGTTACAGCAGGAGAGGCATGCGGCGTGTTGCTTACTTAAAGCCCCATCCAGTCCCCCCCAGCACTATGGCAGCCACAAGGATGGCTCCGGCGATGGAGCCTATTATTAGATTGGTGGCACTAGGACCTGTAAAGGGTTATGGGGAAAAACACATGAGTTTCTACACTCACTTACTGTATAAATGACAAGTAATACTATACAATGATGATTTCACATGGAACAGAGAACATACCATAAGTGTAAGTTCACAGTAAAATAACGGAGTGCATGCTTTTCAGTCCCCTTTAAACGTGTGAAGTGATTTGAAACGGAATTAAGTCAACGCTCTGGGAATGTTTACATTTATCTGAAGTCAGCTGAGGTTGTGAATATTAGTTGTTTGTCTGTTAAGGTTGTGCAAAAAGACCCTGGGTATCCATCGTTGACTGAAAAGGAATTACTTCAACAGAGATTGACCTGCAGTATGAGCAGTACAAAAGGGTTTTTAGGGGTCCCGGTCACCACACAGCCTCCAACTGACGCACAAGCCAGGTCACTAGCTAAACACTTCTCAGGACTGTTTTCATCTAAATGCCCCACATGCCCCAGAAAGGAGAGGATCACAGGAGCAACCACATTACAACTGAGTCAGAGAGAGGGGAGGGACGGGAAGAGGGACGGGGGTGGAGGATGGAGATAGAAGCTTGTAGTAATGGGGAACGACAGGAAGTGGCAGGAGGAGGAGGAGGAGGAGGGGGAGAAGGGAAGAGGAGGAGGGAGGGGGGAATCCATCGATCAATCACACAACACCGAAAACATCCAATCACATGACAATTATATGGTCATCACCACCACACACGAAAACACAAAGCCACCGGGACGCACACACGGGCTCAGGCCGGCTCACGAGACCGCCCGCACACTGAGGCACCACTATGAGAGAAAGAGCTGTGAAAGGGTTAAAGATGCTTACTCTATTCCCCACCCTGTGCCTCCAAAAATCACCCCCAGGGCCAGAATGGTCCCTGCTACTGCCCCTATCAGCCTGTTAGTGGCCACGCTCACTGTGCAGAGGGAAAAGGAGCATTATTACCACCCTGTCAAAAACAAATAGCAGGCTTCTGCTTCAGAGTCATGGATGAAGTAACACGCTTCCCTCTTCGGCGCTTCCCATCCCCCTGAAGCTTTTCCCCTCGCCACATGTGGACAAAATACCAGGTGTACAGCTGAACTGGGTTCTTCTTTTCATCTTCAGAATCAGAATAAAAGACTAAAACTGCGTTTATAATCTACTTCAACCTGCAAGCAGTGTCTATAATCCTGATGCACCTAAGAAACTCGTTTAACATTCTACAGTACGTCTGATCAGTCGTGACTACATCGTATAAGAGCATATAAACTCATGTGTTATTCAATTTTAAGTAACAGAGGTTGAAAGAAGCAGAAACCAACCCTTGGGTTCATCATCTGTAACGTGCTCGGGCTCTTTAGGCGGGTCAGGCATACTGCAGTCCGTCCCCGCCCAGGTGGTGTCACAGGTGCATGTGGCTTCGTTGTTGCACACCTGTTCAGATCACACGAGGCGATGAGAGGAAAGCAAACCGCTGACACATCAGGTTTATTTTGGTGAACTGTACATCAAGATGGTGCTATTCCCAGCGGCTATATGAACACTGGGTATTTATAGCAGCTTCTTATGAAATGCATTGTTTTGCTTGTTTGAAGGCCTCTGCGTGTTTTTAGTTTCAATTCCATCATGTTTAGGTAACATTTTGATTTACCTGTTTTAAATGTTTTCATACCATTTTTGTATTCAATAAAAATATATATGTACAGTACATGTATACTGTAAAATTTGATCAATCATAAATTCATCCTCATACATTTACTGCTCATCTCCACATTTCATTTAGCTGCGCTAATTGCAGGGTGCTGATATGTGCAATAATCAACCCGACATTAAAACTCTGTCATTAGATAATCTTGTGTGCAGTCTTGCACAAGTTCACATGGCGCAGGTAAATGTTAAAAAGTGCAGTTTTGTTTTAGCAGTTTATGTTCAAAATTAGCCTCTGCATGATCCTCCTTGTGTCTTAGAGTATATCTGGGTAGATGCATATTTTTACTATTACTAACCCTCCGGACACTCAATATGGAACAATGATATAAAAAGAAAATTTTCGTGCATATCCTTATAGAGTTTGACAGAGAGTGTTTGAGACCTGACAGTTTGATTTGATGATTCGATACTGCAGTCTATTGGTTTCCTTACATAGGAACATATGCATTACTTATACAAATAAAGTTGAATTGAATAGAATTTTCCTTCAAAACGTCAAACTCATGTTTTCAGAATTATTAAAGAAACTCTGTTTCTGTCATGTATAATAAAAGTATTAATGACAAAAACTGCAGGGCTCAAATCAGTTTACATACATCAGTTAATATTTAGATTAATGAATTAATCAATTCATTTATTTTTATTTATTTTCTAAATCCTGACTGTTACCACAGGAGTAATGAGTCAGTATCATACTCCACTAGGAGGTGGTTAAAAACAGGCTCCACCCAATGCAGTGTAACTTGTGAATGCAAGCTTTCTTTCAGTGTGCAGCCTGTCTTCTTCTTGTTTCTCATCCTACTGTCTGCAACTTGTCATTTTCACACACTGATTCAAGTATTTCATCCAGCGGGGGTCAAATTAAAATCATGTCTGTCTCTTAACATCACACTGAAGGTGTTGTTTGTTTTGTTACTGAATTACCAAAGTTATCAGGATTCAAGTTGGATCCATATGAAACATCTTGAGATAGCTTTGAGTATAATTATATCCCTCTGGAATTGACCTTTAAATCACACAAACCTTGTCCAAAACTGATGAAGTGACTAGTTTCTATAGCATGTACCTGTCAGGTACAGCAGGACTCACCCCATGGGCAGAGCACACCTGTCCATTTGGTCCGATGGGGCAGGTGCTCATGTTGAGTGACTGGATGGGCAGACACTTGCGGTCAAGGCACATCATTGACGGCCCACAGGGAGTCCCATCCTCCACGTAGCCTAAATCGGTGTCATCATCCAGAAGGACGTGGGCACCACTGAGTGAAATGGAAGAGGAAAGTATTCAAATCTCTTCAAATATGAAAAAAAGACTTAGATTTCTATGTGGAGGAATCAACAGGTGCAATAATGAGGTAAACGTGTTTACGTGCACTGTATCACGTTGCCTTGGTGATTGAAGGAGGTGGGGGTAACGTCTCCTTTCATCATTCCAATGCGAGGTACTCGCCCCACGTTGGTACACAGAAGATAACCACAGAACACATCACTGCAACAAACAAGCAAACAAACACGACTTTTAAATCAGATGCATGTTCTGATCTGTCTTTAGTGACTCACAGGCAGATGTGACGCCCATAATGTTCTGCCAGAATATATATTTTAAGTCATGTTTAAGTAGGAGGATGCCACTTCTCCTCTGCACTAACTGTTGAACATAAACTGATGGCAGAACATCTGACGTCTTCTAACATACAAGCTTTGTTGAGCTACTTCCAGAAAACTCCTATAAACTGTGAACTAGAATGAATAGTACCTTATCATAACTCCAAGTTTCTGACCTAAAAATGCATCTTTCTGACTTGCTTTGATGGCAGTTATATTCATTTAATAACTTTATTTTCCAGGAGGCTGTGTCCCTTCACAGCATTTTGCTTTATGACACAGCTACACATGCCAGCATCAACTCATTGGCTGTTTTAAAACAGCTGTAAAAAAAAAAACATGGGTGGATTTGTCAAATAAACACAAGAGGGCATTATTTGTGAAACCAAGGAAAGAAATGAGAGAAGGTGACTGAGTAAGCGATGAGAAAAGAGTCAACATCTGACTCATGAAGATAGCTCAGAACCGGGACAGGATACAGGACAGATGCTGAATTACAGTAGCCCCCATAAGAGGGCGCCTCACAAAGAAAACCTGCCAAAGTTCAGTGGTGTGGCTTGAAAAACAAAAAAAAGTATATTTTTGGAATCTAAAGAATCGATCATGAGGCTCGGGCAGCAAGAAATGTTTTAGTAGCACAAAACTAAGAAGAGAGGAAACATAAGGCCTGTGTGTTAGCAAGATTGTCCCCTACTGACCAAGTTTCAGTGCTGGTTTGATTTCCCAGAGCCACAGAGCGATGACAATCATGTCGTCACGTCACCTAAAAGCCTCTTCATAACCCCACTTGCAGCCACTAAAGTATACAGTTCTTTGCTGTGGCCAATCAAAGAACTGGATTTACTGTAGCTCAAGCTATCACAGCCAGCACAGCCAAAACCCTCATTTATACCAGTTAGCAGAGGTTAAGAGAGGACACTGGCGAGAGTCAACACCCGTCTGACTTTTACTGTCTGAAGAACAGTTGCTTTGAAGCAACTGCTCCTCAAAGAGAAAAGCCATCTTTTGTCCCGTTGGTGGCTTATGAAATAACAACAAATCCAACAACAAAGTACTCTAAAATAAGATTTAACCAATATAGTGCAGTATGCACATATTGTGACTTAAACACCAATTACTGTGAAATAATCTTCATTATAACATGCATATCCTGCTAT
This sequence comes from Craterocephalus stercusmuscarum, assembly GCA_037177115.1. NCBI lineage: Eukaryota > Metazoa > Chordata > Actinopteri > Atheriniformes > Atherinidae > Craterocephalus > Craterocephalus stercusmuscarum. The sequence continues at coordinate 13,529,436 of JBBDHI010000013.1, read as the reverse complement.
AAACTCACTGTTTGCTACACTGGATCCATCTGTCTCCATCCTTTCCACAGTTTCCCTTCTCTGTTCCTTCTGTGTTCAGCTTTTCATAGCAGAACTTTTCTGACCCTCCAGCCTCTGAAACAAAGACAGAGTAGATTAACCTTGACGGCAGTCTGTGGCGCTGCACAAACACAATGTTAGGAAAAGAAACCGGTGTGTTCTTACTTGAGCCCCAGATGTATTTACACTGGTTCTCTCTAGTCTTGCATTCTCCGCTGTAGCAGCGACCCTTAAATGGAAAAATAAAGCGCAAATGAACTTCCACAGTTTGCCTTTCATGCTGCAAATATGATCCAGTCGGCCTTATTTCTTACCTGGTTTACCTGGCAGAGGTATCCATCTTGTTTATGCAGATTAGGAGGACACTGAAAAAAAAAAACAAAAACAGAATGCATATCCCAATAAGTACTAAATAACTAAAACTAAAATAAATAAAGAGTGCAGCATGCGAAGACCTGTCCAGAGTCTCCAGAGCAGGTCTCTGAGATGTCGCAGTCATTCACAGCATAGCGGCAGCTGTAACCTCGTGGGTAGAACTGGACGGAGAAGTAGAGAAGATAGCTTTTAGGGTTTTCAGAAACAAAGACCACACCGGTCTGCACTTCCACACGAGCTCGTACCAGACATGTGTTATTGCAGCAGGGACCGTCGCTGCAGTGAGCCCCATTGGCAAGGGAGCACTTCTTACAGCATTCCTTATAGCAGTCCTAAAAAAACAGGAAAAAAAAACCATTTCACCCGCCTAAATAAACAAGAGGACAGCAAACAGGTGAGTAAAGAGGAACTCACTGCTCTGAGTCCACAGTCGCACTCCTCTCCCACTTCTACAAATCCATTCCCACAATGCGCTGCCTCAAACAGCTGCCAAAAGCAGACAGGAAGGTGTAAGGCGAGTGTGTGTTTTATAACAGCTGTGACATGCAAGGAGAGGCAGAACTGTGGGCACCTAACCTTCGTTGGCTTGTTAAACAGACACGAGCCTCCACCTTTTAAAAGGAAATCTTTGTAGTCTGAGATGCTGCATTTGGAGAATCTCTGTGGGTGTTGGACACTGCAGAGGGAGAGGTCATCAGAGGGAAGGAACTGCTTATGATAGTTTGTGTTTTTGATGAAGAACAATGTCACCTACTGGATCATAAATGTGTTTTTAATCATTAGTTGCCACACATATAAGACTACACGTCATGCTCGCATTCCTAGGGTGGTGATTACTACATTTTTGTGTTTGCGTGTACGCTGGATGTTACCCAGTGTCCTCCATTATGCAGCCAGCCCACTGATTAGCGCATCCACATTCCTCTGCAAGAGGAGAGGAGACCATTCACTTAGAAGAGAATCAGTATTCAGCAGAGGATCGTCCTGCCTGATGTCTAAGTTATTCTGCTGAATCCCAGGAAATTCCTTCATCCTGATGGCAAACGCATCCATGAACAGTTCAGGACAAGTTTTGTTGATGGTTAGCTTGCTTTCAAGCTATCGGTTTGTGACCTGTTATGCATTTGATGGCCATTTGTTACGGCACTTTGATGCTTAACCTGATAACTATTCATATAATATAAACATAGAAAGATATACTCACTTCTAAACTGGTAGTTGAGAATTTATGGTGATGTGAATTATTTCTGTGTGACTAAAACATTGAACATGTAAAATCAAAGCAGTCTGTTGATATGGTTTAGTGGCTGAGATTGTAGGCCACAACTATTTAAAAAGTATCTAGTATTTGGTTTGTCCAAGCAGGGCTCCCATAGAAAAAAAAGGAAAATATACATCAAAGATCAAAAGAACAGATTTTTTTTTTATCTTAATGTCTGATTGAGCTCAAGAATAAAAAGACATCTATAGATTTTAGCTGCTTTTTATGATTCGATATGAATGGAAGTGAATCTGATAAATGTAACTGCTGAATCGCAATTAATCATATAGATTTTATGAAAACAGCAAACACAGAAACATGATCAAACTTGTGATTAACACTCCTAACAAAGCTGAGCAACATAAACATCTGTAGTGATGAACCGCTTAACCTGGTGTTTAACCTGACTTTTTGATTTACATCTTAGACCAAAAAGCAGTTTCCCAGACTGTTCATTTTAATTAGTAAGCATTAACAGCATGATGTCACAGGCAAAGAAAAAAGCTACAGTCAGCATTTGGTCTGGCCCCGTCTGAGCCTCGTGTCTAACACGCCAGTCTGTCTGCCTCTGGGTAAATAATCTCCTGGGAAAATAAAGGCACAGATAAAAGATATGGTGCTTTTGTTTTCCTAGCAGTTAACAGCTGACTTTCCAAACAGAGAGATGAAATACTGGCATACAAAAAATGAAAAGACCCTCTGTTGTCAGAGGAAGAGAAGAAGCTGAAGCTGGAATGTGGTGGAAGATCATCAATTTCAGACCGGCAGACAGATACACTCCCAGGACTTGAGAGGAGTCTAAGCTGCATTTTTTCAGCTGGAGCTGTAACTATTAAAAGCAGGAAAACATTTGGGATTTTTACTTTTGCTTTTGCTTCAGACAGCAGCTGGTGTTGCTGTACCTCATTGGTGCTTATCTTGTGTCTCCAAAATGATATGTCCTGCAATGCCACCTTAAATGAACCTTTTTAGTTTGACCCTGACCTTTTTATTTCTACCTTCCTTACACTACCAGTGAGTTAAGAACTGTGTGTATTGTATACTTCTCTTGGATGCCGGGTCCCACTGGATGCCCAGGTTCTGTGCCAGGCTTTGGGATAGAGACCCCACCATGGACGAGGTGGTGCCATACTGTGGAAAAAAACAAAGACTTGCAATTATCGAGCTGCAGTGATGCATGCACTGACACTGGATATTTGACGGTAAATCGGACCTCATTGACCCCGACTCCATGGCTCACAGAACACATGCCTCCAAAGTATGCAGTGCTGCTCCTGCGGTAGTGGAAGGTCACATTTCTGGAGGACAAAAAAGGGATATGTGAATAACGCATGAAAGGTAAAAACAACACAGAGGATGTGCTATCAGATGTAAAATAAGTACACTCTCTTTCACTTCTAAGGTTTTATACATCATTATGTATTTTTATAAAAAGTTTTCTTACATTGTTGTAGAGGAGGTCTGACCCACTCTCATTCATAATGTGGCTTCAGTTGTTTTAAGTCTGAATGCATCGTTTTATTCACATCACAGCACTTCGGCTGGGATTTGCTACTGTGCTTAAGATCACTGTCCTGTAGCATGAGACCAGTTCTGATGAGCTTTAGCCGTCAGACACATTCAACTCCAGAATATTTTGGAGTGGAAGCGAGTTCATCATCAGTTCAATGACTGCAAGGTGTTCTAGTCCTGTGGCTGCAAAATAAGCTCACATCATGTCCCTTCCACTAATGTGCTTTACAGTTCAGTTAGATGAGAGATTTCTGCTTATATATTGTGTTTGCCAAACATGTGCTATGCATTATGGCCCCACAGGCTGTCCAAACGCCAATCTCTCTAGAGCAGGTGTACCCAAGTCCAGTCTTAAAGAGCTACTACTCAGCAATTTTTAGATACATCCCTCTTCCAACACACCTAAATGCCCAGATTCACATGTTATTCAGCTCTTCAGAGACCTGGTAACGACCCTTTTGTTGAATTCAGATCTGTTGGAGAAGGGATGCATCTAAAATGTGCAAAATAGTGGCTCTACAGGATTAAACATGGACACCTCTGCTCTGGAAGTCATGTGGTTTATTTGGAGACAACCATGTAACCCATGAGAGATATCACTGTGTTGTTTTTAAAGAGAAGGACTTCTACTGGAAACAACTTCCAAACAACAAAAACCTGTTGTGTCTTTTTCTGTTATACATAAAAAGTGAGGCCTGAGATGGGGCTCTTAGGGTTTGACATTGGGGTGAGCTTGCTCTAATATAGACGCTTTGAAGGCTTGTAACTGTTTTGAAATGTTTCTACTTCTAAATATATGAACTGTTTAGAAATGCATTTGCCTCACTGAGATCATTGGTGATGTCTTTCCTCCATGGTAGAGTGCAAACACACACCCCTCAATGCCAGACCAGCAAAATGCCAAGATTCCATGAAGGTGGAGACACTTACTGGTGATCACATATTAAGCACCTGCTGCTGCTGACTCAATCCAGTCCAGTGGAAGCAGTAAGAGTCTCGTTTTTTCCCAAATTTTGTTGTGTTTTTGTTCAATTAAAATCATGCGATGGAATATGAAATTACTCATTATTAATCTAAAGTAATTTTTTACCTTATTTTAATACCTGGTAAGGATCAGATATGTTTTATATTTTATTAACAACTAAATTTGATTAACTAACCACATACAGTAAATTTCTATACAAGTTCTTATCCGTGTTTCATCTCTTTCAGATGATACCTTATAATACAGAAAAGCAAACCCATTTCAGGTAAAAAAATAGATTTAAAAACTGGAGCGAAGCTGCACTAACAGGTCGGTAAAGAACATACGAGAGGAGCTGAACTGAATCGGCGTGAAGCTTGATGCTCTGCTGGCGATACTTGGAAAATTCTTGCAGCATTTCCAGTGGCTTCACACTTATGGGGATACGATCGTTCTCCGTCCAGATCTCCACAGCAACGAGCACCACGCGTGTGTGCAGCTGGTCTTTGAAGATCTGCCATTGAAGTGTTAAGTGAAAGCGAATAAAGAAGGACAGAGAGAGAGACAGAAACCAGCACAGGGAGGGGAAAACAACACCAGCTGTGAGTTTGAGTTTGAACTGTCTAAAGAGGTCATACGATGAGGTGTAGTAAACTGGCAGTAGGGAGGGGTATGTTCAAGATAAGGTAAAGCAGAATTTTATCCTTTTATATACATAAAGCTGTTATGTGGCTCATTTTGTTTTTATTTAAAAAGCTTACTCACACTATCCACAAAATTCACCACCGACTTGGCAAAGTGTCGGGTGTGCTGCTTGCTCTTGTGTCGTTTATACTGCAGGCAAAAAGAGAGAGAGAAAAAAAGCAAGATGAATAAGCTGCAGTGTATTTTCATCATGCACAATCGGTGATGCAAAGCGTGCTGCACTCAGTGGTGATGCTCCCTCTTGTGGGGGAAAAAGCAGAGAAGTCTGAATAATTTATATGTGGATACACAGCAATTCCTGACATTTAATCTAATTAATTAATCCAATGAAATGACAGAGAAACAGTGAATTGAAAGTTTTTTATAGCTCTTTCATCACATATTTCATGACTCATAGCTATTTAATTACCTGTTTGGTCTTTTTGTAGGAAAGATATTTCTGGCAGGCTTCATGGTGTGGAGAACAGAGATTTGCAGCGCCTATCAAAACCTGCCATCTGGCCACTCATTCTGATTCTCCTTTCCTTTCACCCTCTGCATGTCACTTGCAGGGGCGAAGCTAGAGGGGGTGGGGGGCGGGGGGCACTGGCCCCCCTGACATCCTATTGGCCTCCCAATGTGCCCCCCCTCCCCCAGGTGATTGACATGTCACCTGCCTATTAGGGCTGGAATATACTTGCAGCTGGCGACGCGTCCGCGTACGCATCATGGCCGCCGCGCGTCGCTAATGTCAGTTTGGCACGTCGGCCGCTCGCGTT
>JBBDHI010000013.1:13512522-13523722 GCA_037177115.1 Craterocephalus stercusmuscarum | reverse complement strand
CAGCAAGTATGTACACAGACCAGAAAGAGCGCTTGCAGACACGCTTGCGTACAAGGCAAGTATATCCCAGGCCTTATTCCCGCAGTGGTTGGCCCTATATTGCGCAATATACACCATTTAATGCTGCCTTCAAGAGGTATGGGAAAGATAAACTTCCCCAGTTATGAAGTGGAGATTACCAGTGTGTGCCTTTGTTCTAATAAACTGAAACAATGAAGGCTATCCTCAACTGACTGCGAGCTGGCTTCTGCTCTAAAGAGATGAAACCAATCACAGTATTTATAAAAAGAACACTAAGTTTAAATTACAATGTTATTAATTAAGAAAATAAAGATTATTATAAATATGCCATGCCACAGCATGGTGTAGGCTATAAACTAACCATTTAACAACAACAGTAGAGAACTTTTAACATATCGTTATGGATATTGAAGTGTTATTTCATTTCAGCACTGCCCGAAAAAAATTTCCAGCTTTCCAGTGGAAATGAAACATGAGTGGGGTTTATGAGCAATTTTCACGTCAGTTTTTGGTATTTTTCATAGTTACGATAAGACTTGAAGGCAGCATAAGTTGTTTGTGGATGCCATGCTGTCACATCAAAGATTATCCAGTACATGTCATTCTTAACTGATAGTTGTCATATTCAGTTGACCCCCCATTGGCCCCCCTTACAATAAATGTCTAGCTCCGCCACTGGTCACTTGTCCCAAAATCTCTTTCATTGCTGAAAAAAGAAACCTTCGAGTTGCAACTAACGAGCTAGCATTTGAGGACATTTTGATAAAAATTTAAATGGTGAATAAGGTGGGCCTGCTTGTTTTGGGAAGACACTTTTACAACTAGCTTTAAATTGATCCCTATTGAACATCCCAACAACAGGCATCACTGATTGGATTGTCGGGTCTCGTTTAGCTTTTGAGCGTCACTCAATGCAGCTTTTTCATGATGCTTTCCTGTATTGCTGTAATTGGTCTTCTTTTACGGCATATTTCAGCCGAAGGTATCCAGCACTAAACAAACAGCCCAGGTTAGATTTTAAAGACGTTAAAAGATCTTTCCTATGTCCTATGTCTTTTGTATTTCCACTGGGGTTTATAAGAGGGGAGTAAATAAAATTGTTAATAGTGAGATACTCTTGCTGTGCTGGACACACAGCTGACAACAAAGAAGTCAAACATAGAAGTGTGCTTTAGTTGTATTGGGGATGTTTTCCTTTCTTGCAGTAAAATATAATCAGATTTACTTCTTTCGCCCTAGTATCAAAACTCGAACAGCAGACACATTTTGCACAGTTACCTTCGTAAAAATATTTATTCATACCCGTCTAATAAAGAAGGAAAAACACAGTTGTAACTGAAATAAGCTGAAATTGACTAAAGTAATGAGGAAAAAAAAGCATAAAAATCACGACATTGTTTCTGAATTGTGGTTCAACAGATTTTTATTAAAGAACAAGCAAAAAATTTGATAAACTAATGTACATTATGTCACTAATACGATGATATTTTGTTGAACAATCGTTTGAGGCACCTGGTGCACCATGTCTGCATCTGTTGGCAGGTATTTTGGCCCACTGCTGATCAGCAAAGTGCTGCCATCGATCAACAGTATTTCGATTCTTTTTCATTATTTTTTCAATTAAATTCAATAAAAAGAATATTTCTTATTTCGCAAAATTACGATTTAGCAAATATATATTTATTATTCCCATTTTCAGTCTCCAGTTATTTGGATTACAACTAAGAATTTTGCCTTTTCTTATTGGAAGTATATGAATAATTTGGTTTATGACTATACATTAAATAAAAAGATAATTTCAGCTGTATTGAAGAAAAAAATCCCGTCATGTTACATTTCTGCTGCTCATGAGGATTTTTATATTTGTACTATTGGATTTAAGTACTGAGGAGGAATTTATTACTTAGATTAAAATCTTTCTTGACGATCCCATCTTTCTAAATCAAAGCAGTATATTGTGGTTCAACTCATAGTGCACATGAACCTTCTTCTTGTGTTTACAGACTACAGCAACTACTACTGCTGGGCAACTCAAAGATTACATGTTTTAGGATCTGCTGTAAATATTTAACTTGGTATGACTAAAATAGAATTCAGTAAAACCCCTACAAATCAGACATGTTGCTCTTAAAGTACAACTTCCTTGCAAGTGTTGATTTTGGAGATAAAGTATCAATCTAATCAGTCTGTGGAGCCCAATGTTCCTGCTTTGGAAATGCAAGGGGGGTTGGACTCTGTCCTTTGCTTTCAGGGAAATATCCTAGACCCTAGTTCCTGGAAAGGTTTCTGTCATCAAAATGCAGATTAGGAGGCTGAAACATCTTCTTGATTGGCAAGAATGCTGTTAATGATTAAAACTAAAGAGCATCAACCAATAGAAGAAGTCAAAGCCGGAATAGTGAAGTTGGTTTTGTGAGTGAAATCCACCTGTCAATCAAAAGGACACGCCCATAATTAATGAGCAACTTTAGGATTAAATAACTTCTAAAGTGAGGAGCCAGAATTTTTTTCACTCCCCCCACAGTTGTCATGAAGGTAAAGCTGACAATTAAACACTAAAATGTTTTTTGAACCAGGCTGTAAACATGTTTAATTCTGCTGTAAAGTTGGCGTTTTTAACATGGGCGCCAATGGAAAATTGCTCTGTTTTGCAGCCAGCACCTAGTGGAGGAGGAGGGAACTGCAATTTTTTGCACTTCCGCATAGGCATCACTTTTTCTAGTGGGAGGTTGCCGCTTGGTGAAATCACATACCATATTGTGGTCACTGACAATCATGACTTCCAAATACTTCATCTCTTCAAATACATTGCGGGGCATCTGCAAGACACAACAGCAATGACACCATAAATCCAAAACATGTGATTTGGAGCCTCTTTATCACAACAAGTTTAACCGCATGTGGGCCAAAGTGAAGTCATCACTGTAAACACGAGGGAGGGTGAACCAAATCTGATGCATCGTTTAAGAGAGAGGTGAAATCAGACACTTACTGCTCGCTTTTTCCTGCGCTTCAGCCAGGACAACTCATCCAGCTCAGAGAGGAGCTGCTCCGTTTCCTCTGCAAATAGACGCAGGGAAACAGTGACTCTTCCACACACATAGAAAGTATTTACAACAGCGTAGGCTTGTGTGGTGTGCTTAAGCCAAGAGGCAGCTTTTGCGCGTGATACTTTCACCAGAAACCAAACATTTCTTTTGTATCTCTGAAAGGAAAAGTCAAATTTCTCTGATGTTCTTACTTTCTAAAAAGTTAAAAACACACTAACTATTACATTCAGTTTCAGCCCCAATGTTTGCTTGCATGTTTTGTACTGAAATCTGGGAGTGGTCCCAGACAGAGGATTGGACTGATGGACAAGCTTATGTAAGATGATGCATGGGAGTAGTAGAAATCCTACCTAGTTCCTCCAAATTATTGTTCCACAGGATGGAGGCTGTCCTTTTAAGCTTGTGAGGCCTTGCAGCTGTATCCTGCATGAGGCAAACGTGTGAAAAGATGAGGGAGGAACTGGGAGAAGAAAAAGCAGAATGCACTAGCCACTGTTAAGAAGGATCAAACTTTCACAGAAAACACAAGTATAAAAACTACTAACATGGACAATTTAAGAATATATGAAATAGGAAAATGAATTAGTATATCTTAAAAAAAGCAACACATTTTTGTGGTAAAAAAAAAATGATGAAATGAAAATATCCCACTGGCATAACTGATCAACTTACATGAAAGAGCATTTAGCATATTTCTGAATGTCCGCAAAATCAGGCTTTTAAACAGCTGACATAACTGAAGGCCTAATGTAGATCAACTCCAAAGTCCCAAGGTGGCATTGTGGGTAAAGTTGAGCGTGTGGTGACAAGTTATTAATGAGTGGCCCAAAGATTGATAACTCATGGCCTCAAGCTGGTAACACAAAGGAATTAGGAAAAAAAAAGTATAAATATTGAAAAGGCATCATTATACTGTATGTAAATAAAAGGTGCTTTAATTGCACAGGATGAAATAGAGAATTAGGTAAGTCCTGTGTGAAGTGTAGTGTCAGGAGGATGTTCACTTGTATCCTCGCATCTCGAGATTTAGACTCTGAAACTATGGATGGAATCTAAAAACAAGCTCACAGATTCAAAGACCAAATTGTCTAGGAAATTATAAAATGAAATGATCACACTGAAGTCTGATGGAAAATCCAAACATGAGCTTTTTCTTCTAAATAAGTTTCACAGCTCAACCCAAGCCACGTTGTTAAATGTCAAGACAAAATATGATAATTTACCATTTATTTAGTTTTACAATAAAGCGGAAAGTCACTGTCCAGTTACATCATACTGTTTCATACAGTGGCCACAGTTTAATATCACATTCCTGCACTTTTGTAGACCCTGGTCATGAAAATGTTATTTATTCTTCCCACTGTCACCTAATGGTTTCCATATTTATCAAAATAAACTGTGATGAATGTTGTTTTTACTACATTTAGACATGGATCAATAAATCCAACAGTCTAAACAATGTTCAAATTCCAGAGCCGGTAATAAATCACAAGTGTGATGTCCCATCGCTCAGACATGCATCATTATCTCATCCTCTTCCTTTAATAACAGGAGAGAAAATCAGGATATCCACGTCTGCAGTCATGAAGGCATTAACAGTAAAAAGTGGTGCATTTGTGCGTCAGAAGTGTCAGGAATCTCATGTGTTTTGTGGTTCTAACAGGAACAACTCACAATTGAATGAGTCCGGTGTAAAGGCTCGATTAGGTAAGCATGGACTCCATCGTCAAACATCCCGCTGTCAAGCAGAGAGAGAGAGAGAAGAGAAGGGGGAGAGGCGAGTCCATAATGAGCCGATGGCAGCTGGAGAGCACAGATGAGTACATCCAGAGATATTCTGAGCACGTCAAGGATTGCACACGACTCTGCATTTCACTTACTGCAACCCGTTGCAGGTAGATAAGGCCACGTGGGAGTTATCGCTCCCTCTCACCTGGCCCTGGTAGTAACAGTGCTCCCCGCCCTGTGGGAAGAAGACAGCACTAATGCATCACAGCAAAGCAGCTTTGCTGGCAGATCCCTCTGTTATACATTCAAAGCGCCAGTTCTCCCTTTGAAAATCATGTGTTTGAATGTTCATGTGGTTCTAGGAGCGTAACAGCTTGTGCCACAGATGTCGGTTTGGCTTATTTGCAATGCGTTCCTGCAGGGGGTCTCAGTGTATTCTTGTTAAGATGTGAAGTTAAAACCCTGCATGGTGGCTCCTGGCACTACTTGAGACACAGCTGCCCGAGCCAGGGTGAGCAAAGGACAACCCCTCCCTTAGCCTACATCTCCATCTCGCTTCCTTTCTGTCGCTCTCTCGCTGTCTCGAACACTTCAACCATCTCACGCTGCACTGATACTGCAGAGTGCTTTCCTTCCCTCATCATGTGACCAGAGCTCCAGCAGGAGGCTGCAGGGGAGCGAAACCCTGCTGATTCAGCTACAGCATGCCCAGCCCAGCCCTGTGCCTGAATCAGCAGCAGGAAGCGGCTCTCATCCCCTCTGCCTACATCCTGCCTTCCTTGTAAAAGCAGACACTCTTCATCTATCTGTCTGGCTATCTATTTGGTTGGACAAAAGGAAAATTAACAGTCTGAATAACAACACTGCTAACTTTAGCTCTGATTGTCTGATGTCCCTTTGCTGATACAGCTGTGGTCCTTTTTTTGGAGGAGGAAGTGCAGAGTATCTTGCTTTCATCAAAAATCTTTGTGACTGCAAAAAAAAAATCAAATAACAAGGACTGAATTTCACCAATATAACAAAAAATGGGAATTGTATCTTACCTTTGACAGAACAGGTTTCCCGTTTTCATAGTGGATCTCAACATAGTCTGAAGACAGCAAATCACTGGCAAAAACAAAGATGAGAGTCAGTGAAGGTGGAGGAGTGTCACAGTGAAACCACAGGGGGAGCCTTTGCATTTTCTGACTCATAATGTGGTCAAACCTTACAGGAAGAATGGATGTGTTTGGCGTTTGCACAACAGTAGTCATCACCACGCTGTGTCCAGATTAGCTTGCACAAACACTTTTTGAAAAAAAAAACTGGTATGGTTGTGGTGTCAAAATGTGACTTGCCGGCAGAAAAAACATAGGATGCATGTGGTCCTGAGGATGGTGATTTGACCACACAAGCAAGACCTGCACAAACAACAGATCTCTTTTTTTAGATGAGCAACTTCTTTAAGTGTGTAAACAAAACAAACAGAAAGCGAGGCAGCCTGAAGTTTTGTTTTTAGCTGCTGCTGGTCTTGGCCAAGACCCTCTCGGAAAAAAACATTTTGATTTCAAGAATCTCTTTCGGGTTAAATAAATCAAACAGGGGAATAAAGAAAGTCTAAGTAGAACCTGAGGCTGCGTCTAACAGCTTCTATAAAAATCCCAACACTGATTGAGAAACGGCAGATTAGAGGAACGGTAGCAGACCCCGTCCAACCGGAAACCACCGATGACAAAAATGCAAATGATTTGCGAGGCCATCGGCTTCACCTTGAACACAACCGTCCTGGCAGCTCCTGCTGCCTGACTCAGCTCCCCTCACCCTCACACACACTCAATCTGTTAGCTGACTTCAAGAGGCTGAGATTTCTGCCACAATGGCGCTTTTCCCTGAGTAACCTTGCAAATCAACAACACCCTCTTTTCTCCGGACATGTAGTGTTGTCGCAGCATGAAAAAAGAACAATGTGACATTTTTGATTGATGCTAAGCGACATGCGAGACGGAAGTGCACCATTATTAGAGGGGAGCCAAGGCATGAGCAGCATCTCTGAGAGATTCCTGAGTGAAGGGCTATTTTTAGCTTGACAGAAGAGTGGGCCATGCCACCGCGTCTTGGAGGTGGTAGGAATGTGTGTGTGATGTCTGTGGAGGGATAAAGCCGTGGAACATGAGCCCCCTTGAGGTGTGTGTCTGCTCGGATGTCTGTGAGAGCCACGAGTGTGTGGGAAGACTACGGGATGGGAAGGGAGTCCTGCCCGAGGTCTCTCAGTCAACACGAGTTACAGTGGCAGAATGCAGCAGCAGAAGAAGATGCAGCTCAGGAAAAAGCAGGAATGAGGTGAGGCAGAGAGAGAGAGAGAGGGGCCAAAAAGGCTGCAGGAGGCTCTCACGTCTGGCGCCGGATCAAATTAAGTGTTGTGGGTGCACACAATGCTTCCATGCTGTTCGCTCAATGCAACAATCTGCTTCCCAGTCTTCAGAAATGAGCCGCTCAGAAGGTACGTCAGCTGCACCAAAGCGTTTCAGCTCCACACATCTTAAGCTACACCGTGCAGATGATGCAGGGTCTCTCTTATGGTAGAACGTGCCTGAATTCCCGTCCCCTCTGCTGTGCAATCCCAGGTACAGAGTGAGGTGAGCAGATAAAGCAGCACCCATTGGCAGCTTGCAGACCTGGCTATATTTAGCTCAGCACTGTCGCAGCTACAACACTAAGCAGAATTCAAACCCCCCGTTCTCACACGGAAAAAAAAAACATCTCACAGATAACCCGCATACTAACAGCTGGGAATCAAGGTCACAAGCCGTGCTGCTGGTTTCTGTGCAGAATAACATTTGTACAATCCAACGCAGCGTGCGGGTCGGTCTTTATTGAGACTATGTGATCTAGGAACAAGATGAGAACAAACTCTGCTCTTCCACTAAAAACTTCATCGCCTTCCTGATACAGTGTGTGACCTTCAAACAAAATGGACCCCGACAGATTGATGGAATAAATGTGTATAAATTAGATTGTTCGCTCCAGACAGCTGCTATATCACTTTCTAAGCTTCCCCCGCTGCCGCTTGAATGGCAATGAAACTTCTGCAAAGACAGCAAAGTAGGCGGAGTGGTGTTTGAGATGTCCAGCTGAACAACTGTAAAAAAGTAAATAAATAAAATGCGTTCCAATATGAACCGAGATGCTTCAGGTAAATCAGCCAGAGTGCAGCCTGGCATTATTTATTTACTTTTTTTGTTGTCCAAGTGCAATATAATCAACATAAAAATCACAATTATTTACAGCAGCATCCAGCGTTGAATTCAACTGCAGGATGTACAACCCGAACGGTCCTTTTTAAGTCTTTGTTTTAAGCTGTCATATATGTAGACAGGCAGTCTACGCAGGGAGGGAATCAATATCATTGACTGGTTTGAATGGGACAGTGATGGTAGAACGACTGTCTCTCTGCTCAGTTCAGTGCACACCTATTAAAACGTCTCCGTCTGCAGTCCAGCTGCTGGGGGGGGGCACCTCCACATAGCACTTAGATGCCAGTATACTGACCGATTGAATTACAGTTTCTCTTATTATATTATCTTGTGCAAATGCTTCATTAATCACTGATTTCACATATAATACACACCATTTACAAACAACAGTCGGCTGCTGATGGGCTCAAAACTTAATTTTTGCTTTAGCTTCAAGGATGCAGCTTGATCATTAAGTGTTGCACTGAGGCCTTACAGGCCACTTCAGATGCCTGCAGTACTTGGTATTAACACAACTTTGCTATCCACCACATGCACGATCTTAGCCAAGTACACGAGTATTTCCTGTTTAAACTACTTTGCCATCATGTCAGCATTTATGCTTGATGTAATCAAATGACATTGGTTTATTTTTTTACCTCATATGTCTCTAGGAGATGAGGGCACATGGCTCTGTGGGATCTGTTTAATTCAAACAGTTAAGATTATGAACGGTTTTCCAAATAAATAATTTTGAAATTATGACATAAATTATATGCAAAAAAAAAAAGCGGAGTTCCCTGATGGATTTACATCTTTATTGTGCAAACTAAAGAGGACTAACGTTTCTGTACCTTCTGTGTCTTCATCATTCACCGGATGACTCATCATGTCACAGAAGGTGTAGAAGCGTGAATCCTCTGTAGTTTGCACAATATAAAGCTACAAATCTGTCACTGAGCTCCGGCTCTTTCCGTTTTTTTTACAAGTTTCCAGTGTCCCTTTGCACTAAGCATCTGATACTTTTTTGGAAGACGCACAGGCTATCCTAATTTCACTGATTATCTTCAGACTGATGACCAAAGTAAATATAAATGAACACTGTGGCCCTTTTTAATAGTGATTACAGCACACAACACCGCAGTGATGAACAAGAACACAACATTAATCGCCAAAGAGGTGGAGAGATGCACCAATGAAACTGATTACTGTTGCTGATGCAGATGGGAGCTCTTACTTGTTCAGTGCTAGATCCAGAACAAATCTGGACCCGAATGCCTCCAACTGGAAACTCACTTGGGCGAGATGGACTGTCTGTAGAGGAGAATGAAGAATTTTTAGAGTTCACTTTCAAAATCCTCCTCCGACATTGTATTGAAGCTCCAAAAACAGGCATCACTTGGCGTCATGACATGGCTCACACATGAAATCTGTGCTCAGAGCTTCAAAGCCTTGCCAACTTCACATCCCAGCCTCAACATCCCTTCTTTGCCCCAGTTCAGCGTAAGCTTACCTGGCCCTCTGTAGCTTGGTTCTTGACCTGAGTATTCAGGTCATGGTAGGTGCTCTCCGAGTCTTCATTTAAGTAGTATATTAACCGTGAGGGGTAGGCGATGGCTTGCTCTACTGCATGCTGCGTTGTGTTGTCTGTGGAAGGTGCTGCAGTTGTCTGTTGCTTCAGCAGTGCCGCCACTGCATCTCTCTCAACCTTGTCCTCTGCTCCTTGAGTAGCTGCAAGGGAATTTTCACCACAAAGACATGAGGAACCCGGCCGAGCGCCTTCATTTATTTCTTAACACAGGAAAGTGACAATAGTGTTGCTGCTGTTCCTAATAACACAGACGGCTAAAGGTGATTACTTTTAGCCCTTAAATTTACTTGTGACATGCTTGCTGCAAAATTTTGAAACTATGCGAGTAAAATTCACTTTAAACAGCCTGATGCATAGGCCCACTGCGGTTGTATTTAACCATAGGTTAAAGCAATCATACACATTGCAGATGTGTATGATTGAGCAGAAACTAGTTGAGATGAATCCGGGCCTTTGGTTAAAAAAACAATAGTAAAAAATAAAACCTACCCATGCATTTAGGGATTCTGGCAAAAACAATTTATCTGTAGGCTAAATTTATTATATTTAGATAAGAATCATCCTGTTTGGGAATCTGTTTGTGAGCAGAGCTTCTCAGACTGACTTGGAACAGACATGGGAATGAGTAATGGTGGGGATAGTACAATAAGTCAACATCTGATAAATAAGTCGAAGCATGGCCAGAAAAAGCAGATGTTACATTAGGGAGCAGGAGTAAGGGAGCTGACGTGGTTCTAACATTGAAGGATAGAAAACATTCGTGTGACGAAGTGTCTTTGTCTTTCCACCTGACACCTCGTCTAATGCATCACAGAAAATTAAACAGAATTAAAGTTGATGGCCTGTCTTTAAATAGCCACATGCACTTCAACACAAAGAGTCCCAGAGGCTAATTCTAACGTGGCAGCCAGACATACTTTTCTTTTTCTTTTTTTTTATTAGCTGAACAAAAGATGCTTAGATGCTGCCTTTAGTCTGCCTTCATGCACCATCACGTTGGAGGCGCCGCATATGAAACTGAATAATTTCCTGTGATAATTGGAGAGAAACGCTAACACACAACCCACTTTGCGCCATGAAACACCGTTTCGCCCAAGCAATGGAAGTGGAAGTCGTATCCAATAAGATCAAAGTGACAAAAAAGGAGGAAAGAAACAAAAAAGGCAGCAGGCTCCTGCAATACGTACCGGATGAGGCTATTGATGGATGAAGCCAAGGCGAGAGGACGCTGACGAGCGAAGTGGCCAGAAATATCAAATGCATGATTCATATTTGATAACTGAAATATCTCAATATCAACACAACGACGCGTTTAATAGCTCGCGGCCCATCGTGGCGTGCGGGGTATGGGGAGGGGGCGGCTTTCCTCACAGATCCATCCAGGAGACACCGGGCTCTAATGCTGCAGTAGCGGCTGTGGTGGAGGAGGAGAGAGGAGGGGGGAGCCAAAAGAAGGCGGTGGCCAGGCAGCTTTCGTACTGCTGGAAGTCAGGCTCCTCCTAGATGATGTCCTTCTTCCCCACAGAACAACCAGAGGACGGTTATGAGGGACCAGAAATGACAAAACAAGAAATAAATATAAGAATAAATATATATGC
>JBBDHI010000013.1:13490694-13512422 GCA_037177115.1 Craterocephalus stercusmuscarum | reverse complement strand
TGCATTTATACATTTATTTGTGCATTTATTTATTTATATATTTATTTATATATTTTTATATTTATTTATTTATTCATTTATACATTTATATGTGCATTTATTTATTTACATGCATATATATTTATTCTTATATTTATTTCTTGTTTTGTCATTTCTGGTCCCTCATAGACGGTAGACTTGTCTTGTCCCATAAATGAATAGATAAATGAAATAAATAAATGGGTACATAAAATTAGCATTTAAGTAAAACTAATTGAATCAGTTACAACCATTCTGATCGTTTATACTGAAAACATAGCTTCTCTGAATAATTGCAGTCTAATGATAATATTCAGTGGTAGCCTATCTTATCAGTATTGACATATGTATCAATTACAATTAAATAGCAACAGACGTGGTAAGACTAAAGAAGACTACCTTCAACACTTTTATCAGTAAAGTGAAAAATGACTCTCTCTTTCATTCAGAATGTTTGACCTATCAGAATATAATATTTATTTAAAAGTAGCAGTCTAATCAAATAGACACAAATAACTGATCACCGGTAAATGTAGGCTACATTTCTTAAAGCAAAGTTTTGGGCAGTTTCATGGTCCAGAGCGTTCAGATGAGTGTTAACTTAATGGAGGAAAGACATCAGCGATTATCTTAAGGAAGCAGTTATTGTTACACATCAGTCTGAAAAGGTGTCCATGTCACCAGAAGAAAACCCTTATGACAGTTGGCAATCTTCCAATGTGGTTGGATCCTCATTAGTTCACCCGAAGGTTGTGTAAATCTGCAAAAAAAACAAACAAACAAAAAAAAACAGCAAATCTCAGAAATCAGTTAGCATCATTCTGCTGCCATGATTGATTGATGAGGACAGGTTTTTGGTTCATGTTTTTTAAAGATAAGAATTGTATCTGAACAACAACATTAAGACTTTTGGGTCAATATCCTATTAAAAGAAGTGATCAAACTGGGATGTGACCTTACAGTCATTCAATAAAACACCACAAACCCATCATTACACCACTGTGGTGGTGGTGTAATGATTTGGACTTGCTTTGCTTCCACACTAGCAGGGAGCCTTGAAGTTACCACGATCTCCTCTGTGTACCAAACTTTTCCAAAATAATATCTGTCAGATAAAGCATGACTCCAACTGGGTCATACAACAGGACGACAAGTATGCAAATCTACAACAGAATGTCTGAAAAAGAAAAGACTAAAGGACAATGATCCAGTCAAAGTCCAGGCTGCAACTTGACTGGAAAGCTGAGGTGGGCTTTAAGAGAGGGGTGGATAAACAAATGGTTAGAAACCTCAGTGAACTGAAAAGTGGATAATAATTTTAATCACAATTATAACAAAGAAATAAAGAAAATGGGGTGAAAAATTCCTCTGTAAGACATTAATAACTGATAAGGATAAAAAATATATACTTGAAGTAATTTCTGCTAAAAGTGGCTCTATAAGTTGCTGAATCATATTGTTTTTTGTCCAAACTGCTTTGTATTTTTTGGAGAAGTTTAGTTTTTTTGTCATGTCATTCATTAATATTCATCTGAGATTGTTAGGTCTACATTATACATAATTTTATAAGTAAAATTACTTTTAATGAAAAAAGCAATATGGCTTGCTGTAGCATGAAAGGCACAGGTGTTGCCAATAACCAGAGGAATGTCTATGTTCCCTTCAAGTTTCCCAGTATGTCATCATGAGCAAGCACTGAGCCAGCATGTGCGCACCAGAACCCTGAGACAGGAGAAATTGAAGCCAGACATCAGAGATTCTATCAAATACACTGAACTGTTTGAAGCTGATTGTTCATTCATCTCTCAGGGACGTTTCTCAATAATCAACAAAGAACAGATCCACATTTTTCTCTCTTTAATCATTAGATACATATTATAAAGTCACTTTAGACTACTCAAATCTGATTCAGATGGAGACCATAGGCCAAACAAAACGTGATTTTAAGCTTTAATCACAGATAATGTAAAATGTTGCAGTAATCCTGAGATTGTCCAAAAAAATCCCATTGTCCAAATGTTACTTCTTGCCAAACATGTTACCTCTACCACACAGGAAGATTTTTACTGCTACAATTACAAGACAATGAAGACCGAAATGAGTTCTTCTTGGATCTGAACACAGTTTCTTGAGATGGCGCCAACACCACATCACCACGTGACATCCACAGCTCCATTCAATTTCTTTAAGGCAACTTAGCATGCCCTCCTAGGTGAAGCTTTCTCTCATGCAGCAGAATATCTCAGAGAAAGACTGTGAGAGCTTAATCAGTGTGCGGAAAGACTTTTTGCTTTGGTTTGACTCTACAGAGCTACAGAACTACTGACAGCTCTCCCTCAGGGCTGCCCCATCCACAGAGGGATGAGATGGTCATTTAGGGTCACCGTGGCTTGAGACCAAGCAGTTTGGCTATCTTATGGGACAAAAAGGGGATGAGCGAGCTACAATGTCCCTTTAAAAGTGTCTTTGTATCATTAAAAGCAACAAAGTTCATTTCCATAACCATAGTATCTCGCTGTTGAAATTAATTTTGATGATTCTCTACCGGTAAATGAAGAAAAAAATGAAAGAAATTCTGAGAAAAAGTCAGAATTCTGATTTTAAAAAAAGTCACAATTCTGACTTTTTTCTCAGCATTTCTTTCTTCTTTTTTAGCTTCAGTGGCCCTAATATTCTTCCACACAGTTCTGATGAAGTAGACATGCTTTTTCTTCATTGTTCACAATTTAGGTTGACAGATATCTCACAGCTGCTTTCTTTTTGGCACAAAATTTCAAGATTACACAAGTCTGCTGAATGAGAGCACATTCTTCGGTCAGATAAGACCTAGATAAAAGTATTTGACTCCGGCATGTTTGTGGCGAGTCTGGTCAGAATGACCACAAGCTGTGACAGGGTTGCACTGAGGTGTGACTGTGTAGACAAAACTCTTTAAGTTCTTCAAGTATGTTGGGTAGGCAACAAGAAGGTACAATTTATGTTTTTGATGATTAGAAGCTGACATGATGACTCATGGTCTATACATTTTGCCGAAGGGGATTTCTAATAACACTCTAGCACTGTATAAACAGAAAAAAATGCCACAAAAGAGACACTAACAGCCTTGTCACTGTCATTATTTATAATAGAAAATACTCCAAAGTTAACTTACAAGCACTACAGTGCTCCATACCTACGATTCAACTCGGAAAATACACAGGCTAGTGATGGTTTTTCCAAGAACCAAATGTACATTAACTGTCCTCTTTCAGAGGCGTTTTGTTTTTGAATAAATATTTCCCATATGGATGTCAAAATACTCATCAGATGACAAACTGTGCATTGTTCTGTGAAATCTGTTGTGTAATGTCTGCTGTGCATCTCTGGAACAAATAACCCCTCATCATAGGTTGCATATAAATCATTTCAAAACCTTGCGCATGGCTCTTCAAAGATGTGGGTAGTCACCAGAAGATGGTCTGATGAAAGACATTATAGACCAACATAATGGTCTGATATATGAGCTGTGGAGCCTGACAGTCACTACATCTCAGTTTATACTGCAAAATGTTTTCCCCGGAATCAGATGTCCCAGTTTCAACATGTCTGCAGCTGCAATGTATGCATATTGCGCAAAATAATAATAATTTTAATAATAATAATAATAATAATAATAATAATGTCTCAAAATGGCAGTATAATAAACCTATAATTCACCAATTTATTCTCCTATAAAGCTTCAAGGATCAGGGTGTTAACCAAGAGAAGTGAAAAACAGAAGTAAGATTTAGTTTTTATATTTAGACTCAAATAAAATAGTCTTTTCAGGAAGCAGAAACAAATGAAAAAGAAAAAAGAAAACAACCCTGAAACTTCTAAACTTCTCTGGGGTCTGCCCTGAGAGGTGGGTTTGTGTGTTGATGGTTTGCCCAGCAGTTTGAAAAGCAGCCACAGCTCCGCTGAATGAAAGCATTCTTCATTCCGTGCTGGTGACCAATTATTTTTCTTCCCCTCTGAGGTCCATGTTTGACGCGTCAACCAGACGCACCCACAGCACATCTCAGCCCTGCTGTACCCAGGCACGGAGTTTAGTTTGGATGGACTCGCGGAAAGACTCGCGTGCAGTCGGAAAGAGTTTGTGAAAAGCAAATGAGAAGTATCGGACGAGGCTCGGCTGAAGCGAACTACAGAAAGCTACAAAGTGGCAGCCGCCACTTTCAGTCCGAAGCTGCTTCTAGTTTTGGATCCAAAAACGGATAAAAGTCCAAAGACAGCTGTACTTTTTGGTAAGTCATGCACTGTCTGCCTCAAAACATAAAGGAAAAACAATCCATTAGTATGCCAATAGTGTCTTACTGACGGTACTATGAAGCTTTCCTTCCTCTGTGTAAACATTGCATTTTTCCATTACAAGCTCCTGGCTGCTGAGATTGAAGCTAACTTGTTCAACTTTCCCTCCTCATTGCCTTAAAACTAAATCTAAAAAAAGTTTTAACTTCTTGAGTCAATTATTTATTTCATGTTACACTAAATTTGAGTATTTGTTCTATTGTTTTGTTTTGTGATAATGCAATGATACATTTATTCCTGCAGTAGTTTATATAAATCAAGTCTCAAACACAAACTATTGACTCCTATTATTCACCCATTGCACTTGATTTTGTCCATATATCTTGTTTTTTTTTTTGTATGTTATACAGTTCTGATTTTTCATTCCCACCTAAAATACTGCTATCCTAGATTAGACATGCTTTTTTATACTAGTACGCTGTTTCTTTAAACATATGCAAAAGTCCAAATAGCCTATAGAGTGTACGTTTATTTATTCTATAATAAACATCCTGCTGGAAACATCTTGTTCAGCGTTGCTCTCATACCAGGGATTCATCATGAATTTGACTTCTAACATAACTCCAGTAAAAGTTTGAAAGCCAAGTTTTAACCTTGATTATGATACTAAATAACTAGTATTCACACACCCTTTTCCCAGATGTTTTGGGTCATGATGTCATTTCTAAAGAGGAACAATTAAATACAAGCTATTCTTCCTACATTGTGTTACAACACAGATTTGTCTGTTCCTTTTTTTTATCTGCTTCAAGGAAGAGAAAAAAATAGATAATTTTTCTCTTTATGCCTAATCTGTGAGGCATTTCCCTGTCTGGTCCCACTGTTGATCTAAATGGATGTTGACACAATGTTCCAGGGCACACCCAGCTCTAACTTCAACAGGAATTGAATGATCAAGAAAAAATGGGAAGACAGGAAGCCGGGGCATTGTGAAGAGAAGCTACATCTCTGTGTGAGGTGAGAATGTTGCGATGCAGGATGAATAATACGGCATGTGACTGTGCACGTAATATTTTTAAACCTCTCTTCCCCCCACAGATAACTTCAGCAGAGAGGTTCCATACTGTACGTGCGACAATGGGCGACTCTGGCCAAGACTATGAAAACTACACTTACACGTATGACATGGAGTATGTTGATTTAATTGATCTTCAAGAAGAACACAAGCATATGGAAGCTATCCACATTATCTCTGTAGTTGTCTACATCATTTCCATTGTGCTCGGCCTGATTGGAAATGGAACGGTTATATGGGTGATGGCATTTAAAAGCAAAAAGACCATCAACAGCGTGTGGCTGCTTAATCTAGCCATTGCCGATTTTGTATTTGTGCTATTTTTGCCTTTTTACATCGACTACCTTCTGCAAGACTTCCACTGGAATTTCGGTGTCGCCATGTGTAAGATAAACTCCTTTGTGTCTGCGATGAACATGTACGCCAGTGTCTTCTTCCTCACGGTGCTCAGCATAGATAGATACGTCTCTCTCGTCCATCTTAACTGGTCCCAGAAACACCGCACCAGAAAGAAGGCCTGGGCTGTATGCGCTTGTGTTTGGGCCCTTGCTGCCATCATGAGCTGTCCAGCTCTGATCTTTCGTGACACCGTAATCTTCAATGACAAGGTGCTGTGCTTCAACAACTTCCACACACACGACGCGCACATAGCAGCAGTTAGACACATTATAATAGTGTCCATCCGTACCACTATGAGCTTCCTTTTGCCTTTTACTGCTATATGTGTGACAGGTGTACTTCTGTCCATCAAAGTGGCACAATCTCGGGGTTCATTTCGCATCTCTCGCTTCTCCAAAACAGTCACCGTAATCATTTGTGCCTTCTTTTTATGTTGGGCACCGTTTCACACTTTCAGCTTGATGGAGTTGTCCATACATTCCTCGTTTTATCTCCACAGCACTCTGAAAGCGGGCTTTCCTCTCGCCACCAGTTTAGGTTTTTTTAACAGCTGTATTAACCCCCTGCTGTACCTGCTGCTGAGCAAAAAGGTGCGTCACATCCTAAAGCGTGCATGTATGGATATAACTAAGAACTCACTGAGAGAGTTCAGCCAGTCCATCTCTGCCACAGAGGTGGAGTCGGTGCCAGAAGCTCATCAGGGCACTTTGCCGGAAGAGCCGGTGGCCTCATCAAATCTGTGATGGCAGCTACACTACAAGCTTGAGAAGTTGTCCATGAAAAACAAGCCTTGAGTGTTCATTTAACAGAGCTGTACTTTCCAGCTCCAGGGTAAAGATTGGTGAAAGTTTTGTTGCATTTGGACGGAGTTATGCCTGCTTTAACTGACAAGTACTATTGATGGAAAAGCTGAATTTGCATGTGCCTAATGTCCACACGGATGTATCGCTCAATTTATCAAAGAAAAAAGGTAAAAATATGGTTTCTCAATCAGCAATTATTGCAATTTTGCAATTATTGTGATCGACTATTATTTAGAATGGAAAAGAACAAATTGTTTGATGAGATGAATACATCTGCACAAATCAATCTAAGAAGATCCTTTTGGCTGCAGTTTCTAGCTTTCTTTCTTATAATTGCATTGCATTAATTAGAAAATGTTAGTAGTCCTAGTTTTTCAAAGGAAACAAATATTCTCAATTATAGCTAGATAAGTTGTTACGTAAAAGCTGAGATAAAATCTATCCCATTGTAATCTATCTTTAATGTAAGTTATTTGTTATAAATCCATACTGACTGGTTGAATCATATTAATGTATTAGTGAGATTGTTTTACTAATAAAGAACTGCATAAACATGCTTTATTCTACATTCTACATCTTAATAAATCGTCTGAACATTACTTTACTTTGTTGTATCTTTGTCCGTTTAGGAGAGTTAAGAGTATTGTTTGATGTTTTAAAATGCACAGATAATATTCAAGGATTCAACCTTCCCTACAAAGCATGCATGAGTTTAAGATAAAACCAGATGTGTAATGCCTTTATATTTCCTAAGGGTCTCATTACTAATTCAACAATTTCCTGTTTTTTTCTTTCTTTGAGGTTAACCCTGACTTGTTAAGATTACATCACTATTGGGTTAGAGGTAGAGCGTCACCACATGCCTAGGACTGGAGCTGTGCTGTTTGTCTGAGAAAATATGAAGAGTCGTCTTTTTTTTCTTTAAAAAACTTCTTTCAACAAATTGTAATGTCTGTCTGACACTTAAGTGACAAAATCAGTGGAAATTTGACCAGCCAGGATTTACAGATGAATAAAGTTGAGCCAAGTTGCTTCAAGAATTAAATGTATTTGTTCAACACAATAAACACACACATGACATGAAAATGATTTATTTGGTAGTCTGGCGTGTGTCAGATCATGTTGCAATAACAGACTTAAAAAGAGCTACCAAGAAATTAGCTGCTTGTATTTACACAATATAAATAAATAGTTTGTACTGAGAAATCACGAGTACTGAATACTTGCACCATTAGATTAAAACGGGGACTTGAATAATAGAAGCCCTCCTATGTGGATTATGGTATACAGGATTACTCTATCCGTGACGCAGCAGAATAAGCAGACGGTGCGCAATCTGCGTGGCAAGCGGTCAAAACACAGCACTGCTAAGGTAAGTAAATGGTCACATCAACAAAATCAATTTCTCAAATGTAATACAAACATTATTAAGGCTTTGTAAAGCGAGGATATCGCGCTTGGACATGTGCCACATTAGTATTTATGATGAAATCAGTGCGATCTGGCTTCATGTCAAGATGTGTTGACATGTCTGATTTAGCGTTAAAGTAGATAAAATATCGCTTCACGTCATCAAGGCAGACGTTTGTCAGTTGTTTAGATGACAGCGAGCTAACAAGATAACAGTTAGCTTGTGTGACGTCTGCTGTTTTATTTTTCGCATCGACACATTTAATGTTTGAAGCCAGAACTTAAACTGCTCTATAATATTTTTTATAAAAAAAATCCAGTTGACATTTAATGTGTATATGTGTTATTTTTCATGTCTCGCAGCGTAGTTATGCTTTTACTTTTCGTAACGTGGACGACCCTAGCTAGCTGACTTCTGTTTTTGTTTTGGTAGCCACATGGAAGCTAATTTAGCTAACGCTCTGACGCCCACCAGCGTTGAGCATCTTATATTGATCTCCAATGCTTCAGCTAAATCCGCTACAGGGTAGATCTGACACCTCTTTTAAAAGTGTTTTCTTTTTGCATCTCTTCCAGCATGTTGCGTTTGCCTGTCGTGAGTCGTAGTATCTTTCCAGCAGCCATCGCCAAAGGAGGCGCGGCATCATCTCACAATGGTAACAATATGCCACTTCATCCGATGATTAATTGATTTCGCTTCGGATACTGCGTGTACAATGTGTGTTTTGTATTTCTGCGTAATAGCTTTTTTGTCTGTTGCGTCCAAGAGGTAATTATTTGAATGCCGTGCACCCTTGTTACATCGCTCCACTTGATGGATTAAAGGCAGGATTACAGGTCTGCAAGGCACTACGTTAGATGCCAGGATGCTGTTGGGCCAATTTAACCATTGGCAGACTGTTAAACTAATTAGCCATTCACGATGACGATAAGTGAAATATAGAATAATATTAATATTAATTATATGAAATGCATTTTCAAAAATGATGGTAGCGTTCAATGAAAAGAGGTGTTATTTAAAAGTGTTTCCCCACCCTTCCTTCTTAAAGGTCGCAGTGCATCAACAGCAACAGCAGCTGCCAGTAACCTCCTGGAGGTGTTTGTGGATGGAAAGCCTATTATGGTTGAGCCAGGAACTACTGTGTTGCAGGTTATATAGTAATTTCATGTATTGCAATAATGTAATTACACTTCCAGACATCTTAGACGCCTTATACAGATTGATTTCATTCCCACACAGGCATGTGAGAAGGCAGGCATGCAGATTCCACGCTTCTGCTACCATGAGCGCTTGTCCGTTGCAGGAAACTGTCGGATGTGTCTTGTGGAGATAGAGAAAGTTCCAAAGGTATCTTTGTATGCCTGTGTGTTAAGTTTCTTCTTTTGAAAGCCTAACAAGGTCTGTTGATCTAGTTTTTTTTTTTGCGTGCTCTAACAAACTGCTACATCCATTTAAAATGATAAGTGATGTTTTTGTTTACCTTTCAGCCCGTGGCAGGTTGTGCCATGCCTGTCATAAAAGGCTGGAACATTTTAACCGATTCCGACAAAACAAGGAAGGCGAGGTAAGATCAACCTCACTTACAAGTAAACGTCAAACTAAAGACACACTCTGTAAATTTGACCTTAAAACTCCTTGTTCGGTTGATGAGAAAGTGTAATCTGTGTGTATTTCTGGAGCTGTTTCAGCCCAGCAGTATCCCTTCTAGAAACCCCTGAGTTTCTCTTGACGCACTGCGTCACATGTGACGCTAGCAAGTAAATATAAACACACAGGCCATTTTGAAAGTGCACATGGCTGATTCAGCAAAGTAAAAAAAGAACACGTTGGAGGAAGAAAAGAAAAGAAAGAGAAAGGGACAGAACAAGAAATAAGATAAGTCAATATAAGTTTTTCTTTTACAGCCTGGAGAGAGCTTACAGTGTAGGTTTGATGCAAGATAGATGCAGATTTAGCTGTGGATGAGGGAGCACTTCTCTGAGAAAAGAGCAAAATTCTGTAGTGCGTCTTTAATATATTTCTTTAATTCAATCTTATTCATCACTAGGCTGATATGATAACCAATATCTTTTTGACCTTCTCAAGGAAAAACACTTTTAACCTTTGTACATATAAAAGTAATGTGTATTAATTTGACTTAATGCAGAGAGGGCGTGATGGAGTTCCTGCTCGCTAACCATCCTTTAGACTGTCCAATTTGCGATCAAGGAGGGGAATGTGATCTACAGGTAAATCAAAAATATCAACATTAGTGTAGATGGACTCTTGGTTGACTTGATCATCCGGCATTTTGGTTGTTGCTTGGACATATTAAGAAAAAGATGACAAATAAGATTGATTGTCATGTTGTATCAAGGACCAGTCCATGCAGTTTGGCAGTGACAGGAGCCGATTCACTGAGGGGAAAAGAGCTGTGGAGGATAAAAACATTGGCCCCCTCATAAAAACCATTATGACTCGCTGCATCCAATGCACGCGCTGTGTGCGGTGAGTCAAACTTCAACATTCAAAGAAGGCTAAGATGCTTTTTGATTTTGGAAAATGCAAACATACTAATTTTTGCTTCTGCAGCTTTGCCAGTGAGATTGCAGGCGTGGAGGACCTCGGCACCACCGGCAGGGGCAACGACCTGCAGATTGGGACGTACGTGGAGAAGATGTTCATGTCAGAGTTATCTGGAAATGTCATTGATATTTGCCCAGTAGGAGCCCTGACATCTAAACCATACGCTTTCACCGCTCGCCCTTGGGAAACCAGGTTTTTGTTTAACTTTTCATGAACTTTTCATGGGCTCCAAATAAAAAAAAAAAATGGTCAGAATTATCTCTACTTTTCGGCTTTCTATAGGAAGACTGAGTCCATTGATGTTCTGGATGCTGTGGGAAGTAACATTGTGGTGAGCACTCGTGGTGGTGAGGTGATGAGAATTCTGCCACGTCTTCACGAGGACATTAACGAGGAGTGGATCTCCGACAAAACCAGGTTTTTCTCTTATTACGTGGCTTTCGCATCAGACGCATTGTGTTTTCAGGGAATACGTTTGCATCATTCCTTAAGTTTTTGTGCTTCCACTCTGACAGGTTTGCTTACGATGGACTTAAGAGACAAAGGCTCACTGTGCCAATGGTGAAAAATGAGACAGGACAGCTTGTTCCCACATCCTGGGAAGATGTGTTGAGCCGAGTAGCGGGAGCTGTAAGTCAGTTTCATGGAAAATGCTTCCGGTGGTATTCTGATATCACCACAGTGGAAAATAATTTAAAGCCTGGGGTTCTGATGGAGCTTACCTGAACGGTATGTTTTGACAGCTGCAAGGAGTTAAAGGAAGTGATGTTGCTGCTGTTGTGGGAGGCTTGGTGGATGCGGAGGCTCTTGTTTCCCTGAAAGATTTGCTAAACCGTTTGAATAGTGACAACTTGTGCACCGAGGAGATCTTCCCTATGGCTGGAGCTGGGTAAGACCAAAACAAAAGGAAAGTTGATGCTGTATGAATATATTTTGGATTTTGGACTTTTTAAAAATGTGGCTTTTCTAGATCTGACTTGCGCTCAAACTATATTCTGAACACTGGCATCGCCGGCATTGAAGAAGCGGACCTGCTGCTGCTGGTGGGCACCAACCCACGCTATGAGGCTCCTCTTTTTAATGCACGAATCAGAAAAAGGTACTTTTTGTAGTGTATATATAGCTGTTTAATAGTGGTGACCTGGTAACCTGAGGAAAGGTTGCTCACTCTGGTCCCACGAAAGCTGCAATCCAGCAGCTTTTTAATGTATTCCAGCTTCAAAACACCTGAATAAAGTGAAATGGCTCTAACAGCCTATCAAGTTCTGCACAATGACTCATTCAGTTCAGCCAAGCGTGTCGGTGCAGGGATACGTGGAAAACCTCTTGGATTGTGGCTGTCGACTCGTAGGACCAGAGATGAGTAACCCTGACCGAAGGGGTGATAAACAGTAAATAACTGGAGCTGGTTTCTTCCTCAGCTGGCTGCACAATGACTTGCATGTGGCTCTTGTGGGGAAGGAAGTGGACCTAAGTTACACGTATGACCATCTGGGGGAGTCAGCCAAGATTCTTCAAGAAATTGCTTCAGCAGCTCACCCATTCTCCCAGGTAAAACTCAAAGCACTCCCATTATTATTGCTGTTAGTCAAACCTTGGGTAATTTCACGATTGCCGTCTCCTTTTTGTAGGTCTTGACTAAAGCGAAGCGCCCTGTTGTTGTGGTTGGCAGCAGCTGCCTGCAGAGAGAGGATGGGGCTGCCATAATGGCTGCTGTGTCAAACATTGCTCAGAACGCTCGTGTCAGCAGTGGAGTGGAGGAAACCTGGAAGATTGTCAATGTGCTTCACAGGTGATATTCTGGAAAAAAAAGGTTTTGGTTAGAGCACATTAGCCTAGAGGTACTCTGACTATAACATATGCGCCTTTTTCCCTGTTATCAGGGTTGCCAGTCAGGTGGCAGCACTTGATCTTGGATACAAGCCAGGAGTAGAGACTATCAGGAAGAACCCACCCAAAGTTCTGTTCCTACTTGGGGCCGATGCTGGCTGTATTACTCGCCAAGACCTGCCAGATGACAGCTTGATCATTTATCAGGGTCAGCTCTTTTACTAAAGTTGGATTCTGACAGGCTGCATACAGATATTTGTACAAATATGTACATAGGGGTGACAGATGAAACACCTGAGTAAATAAGA
Source organism: Craterocephalus stercusmuscarum (assembly GCA_037177115.1). Classification (NCBI taxonomy): domain Eukaryota; kingdom Metazoa; phylum Chordata; class Actinopteri; order Atheriniformes; family Atherinidae; genus Craterocephalus; species Craterocephalus stercusmuscarum. Next base: position 13,499,744 of record JBBDHI010000013.1, on the reverse strand, counting down.
AGCTAAATGAATTCAGACGCTTCAGAAAGTGTGCAGAGACTCAGTGAATGTTTTTACGAGTATGAAAACTTTTCACAAACGTTTCATATGCCGAATGCTTCACAGTTGTAGCTGAACTCTTGTGGACCAGGTGTTAGATAGCACCTTCTGTGAAAATCTAAGTTGGCGAATACTTTTTGTAAAAGTTCCTCTGGTAGAGACATCTAGCATACAGTGGTGGAAAAAGGTTTTCAGACACGCTTAAAGATGTACACAATCACAAATATTTTCAAATTAAAGAATTTCAGTGGCTTTTTTCAAGTTTTGTTGGGTATTTTTGTGATGGCTGTAAAAAAGAAACAGCATTTGGAGACCTAAAGATGATTCTTAATGCACTATTTTGAACATGTAATTAAAACATGTATTTATTGTTTTATTGTTTTTTTATTCTTTTGTATGCATTCTATTCTACCTTTTGCTTATATTGTACAGAGCTTTGATACAATGTTTTTGTTTTAAATGTGTTAAGAGGAGATGGATTTGACTTTTTTTCCCACCACTGTACACATATATAAGCTATACATTGGCTTATCCTTTTCCAGGTCACCATGGTGATGTGGGTGCACCAATGGCCGATATCATACTTCCCGGAGCGGCGTATACTGAAAAATGCGGTACCTACGTGAACACCGAAGGCCGTGCACAACAGACCAAAGTTGCTGTGACTGCTCCAGGCATGGCCAGGGAGGACTGGAGGATCATCAGAGCCATATCGGAGGTTAACTACAACTACAGAGATGGCGATAGAAATATCTCAAAATTAGAATAAAATGATCTTGATCCCTGTGATAAATTGTGAAACATTTTCAGAACCAGCTGTGTAGCTCTCAGCATTCTTCTGTTCACTAGTTGTCAGTAATGCACCTCTAAGCCAAGGAAATAAAACGAAACAGGAAAAATACAGTGACCCACCAGCGAAAATTGAGCAGAGGATAGAATGAATGTAGCTAAAGAGAGCCATGAGAGTTAAGGTGAGACTAAAGCTGAACTTTTATTATCTTCCCCCGCTGTCAAAAGTACTTGCAGAAAGCAGGAAAATGTGAGCAGATGCAACTTTTGGAGAAAAAAACAGCATAACTTCTGACTGCTACCCCATAGGACAAGAGATTACACGACAAGACAAGATGCCCCTTTCAGTCATTTGTTTGCTTTGTAAATTTACAGCTTTAACAAAGGCTTTTGTGATCAAGACTCAGATAGATTAATATAGAAAATAATATCACCATAGGACTGGGTGAATACAAACTACAGCACACAGCAAACACATCATTCTCATTAAATTCAAAAGTGGACTAAATGCAGTGTAATTTTTCACCCCTGTCCAGCTCGCTGGAGTGACTCTGCCATATGACACGCTTGATGAAGTGCGCCACAGACTGGCAGAGGTTTCTCCAAATCTGGTCCGTTATGATGACGTTGAGGAAGCCAACTACTTTAAGCAGGCTAATGAGCTGTCTAAGGTCAGCATTTCTTTTTCTTCCACTGTTTTTAGTTGATCATGCACACAAGAAATGCAATTTGATGGGATTGTTTGCTCAACGTCTTAATTGATCTCAGTTTACATCATGCCGTCCTACCTGGCTATGCTTGATAATATGTGCCTAATCTGTTTCAGGCAGTGAACCAAGCTGTCCTAGCTGAACCTTTAGTTCCTCCACAGCTTACTGTGAAGGACTTTTACATGACAGGTGGGCCGTCATTACTCTGAACTTGTGTACCCGATTTCAATATAATCCATGATTGTTGTTTTTTTTTCTCTCCAGTGGGAGATATAACACTCCCCCAATAAGCTTTGATCATTTACTCTGTTAAACACTGTCATGTTAGGCATTTTTCTACAGAAATTAAATAAAGCCAGTAGCATCTCTAACTGTGATACTATTACTTTAGATATTCTGTGATCACCAAATGCAGTCCTCCAATGTAGATTGCAACTGGTGATGCTGTGTATAAGTACTGTGTCATGCAAGCCACTTGCATCGCCCAGAATTGCTCTGAATATATTGGAAGCTATTGTTTATGTAGTATGTACATATGTATGCAGAGCACAAACACAAGGGGGGATAGAAGAACTTTGTGTTCTGTAGGATAATTTTATTATTCTGGCATTAATAGAATTTAAATAAATGTTTTACTTGGAATTCTTTCAGATTTAATTGTGATACTTTTTTATGTATACTTTAATATATCATGTGATTGTTCCAATTTTGATGATACTCCAGGTAATGTAGGAATGTTTGTTTTAAAATACAACTATTATGATCACATAAATTCAGAATGCTTGCCCCATTTTAAAGGTACACATTTGGAGGTTACGGTTATTGGGAAGGTGGAAAGAATATAAATAAGCAGTCCCACAGAGAAGGTGGTGCTAATTCTGCCATGAAATAAAGATTTTTTATTTATTCATTTTTTAAATACAACAAATTGTACATTTCGATGAAGTATACAAAAATAAAGAGGGATGGAGTAAAGTAGCATGAAATCTCAATAAGGAGCTACATTATAGTGTAGTATATATGATTCGAGGCTGTCAAGATAACAGGATAGTTTTAATTTCATAAGATGAGAAAGTATAGCGCCATAAAAAACAATCTTAACTACAGTATATTAACATACAAAACAGTCATTTATAAACTTGAAAATTACCAATGCATTTCACCGAGAATATATTTCATTTATGTTATATAGGGAAATACAAGGTGCCGTGACTAAAATGAATTTTCGTTTTAACCTTGTCAAACGTAAAGCATATGTTTCAATCCTTTATGCTATTTTATCATTAAATGTACAATATTCTGTTGTGGAATTGATAAAATCATGAATACACTTGTTTTCAACATCTTTTATTTTTTTTACCCACAGATCCTATAAGCAGAGCCTCGCAGACCATGGCGAAATGTGTGAAAGCTGTAAAAGAAGGACCAGAAGCCGTGGATGAGCCAGCCATATGCTAAAGCACAGTGGATAGCCAGGAAATTCTTCTGAAAAATTATACGCACAATTCCTTTGTTTGCACATTCCTAGAAGCATATTTATTTGCACTTGTATTTTATCCTAACAAAGTGTTTTACTACAGAGAATACCTAATATATTTACATTATGTAATCAGCATACCTGCAGAAATGTGTAAGTACTACTTGCAGAGCCATGGATTTGTCAAATATCCAGATATGCACCTTAAGCAGTTTCCCCTGCAATTGATCCTGATAATCATATTTCAGTAGCTGTGACCAAAGATTTAAAATTTGAACACTCAGATGGTGAATTTTATCTTCTTGTAACTGTAATTTCAGTATCATAAGTATTAAGAGTATATTTTATTTAAGGAAACTGATTTTATAGTTTTAAGTTGAGTTGTTTGGAAATATGACACAAGATAATAAACCAAATTTGTGTAGCAACCCTTTTTTTTAAACTTCCATTTATGTTTGTGACCTTGAAAGTAATATGTTAATATATATGGAAAATGAGTGGTCCAAAATGATTTTGAGTGATGCCCACTTAATTTCTCTAGACTGAATCTCACTATCTGATTGGCACGTGGTCCATCATTAGTGAACAGCCAGTAACAGTGTGGCAGCAGGGCTGATATAATTTATATGGACGATGATAGTCGTGGTCCAGGTGGATTTACACTGTAACACTTTGGTGGACCTCGCAGTCCATCTGGTTTAAGTAACTCATTTTAAACGTGAAACATGCAAACGGCTCTGTCCTGAACACAAACTATAATTAGTTTCACAAAGAGATTTATGTGATACTTGTACACAGTAGAGCGTTTAACAAAGTTGAATTTCCAATATGGTAGGAGAGGTTGTTGTTGTTGAACGGGTTGTTGTCATGTCCCCGCAGTGCCTGTAGTGGTGCTGTGTGGAGTCTGCTGTGGATCCAACAAATATCCTCAGCAGCCTACCTACTGCTTGTAATTTGCTCTGGATAGCCTATATTTATATGCATCCGTATTTCATGATAATCCGAGCTCGATGAAGACCACCGTTACCTTCCTATCTGGAGCATCGATGCACAAATAGCCTAGCTGATTCTAATAGACATTTCGGCCGTCTATCTGGAGCGAATACCCAACAGCCCATACCAATTCAAGGTAAGCAAACTCGCGTACAGCCTCGACCTCGATTTCTGAGTGCACCGCATTGCCGAGGACCTAGCCGGTCATGTGCTCTACGAGAGGCTGCCGTCTCCCATGTTAACAGGCCTCCTTTTTTAAGTTGTATATTCCTGAACTCACGATCATATTTAAGTCCATAATCGATTGAGTATGTGTGCGTTTCTATGTTTTAAAGTTATTTTATTATTTTGTAGCCTGCTAATGTGACATTAGGCAACGATAGTAGCTATAATTCATATCGATTATTGCGGGGGGGGCCTTGGGGAAACAGGCCCACGCCTGGTATGTATACCCTTTGTTTGAAACTATTTGACCATAATGTATAACGTCCATATCTTGTAAAAGCTCATTTATGGGACCGATTAAATATTTACGGTGTCTCATAATATTGCTGGGAATTTTCTAAATAGAATTAAACTGGAAATAGACCTTTTATAGTGTTACCATTTGCTGATGTTTCCGTTTCCTGGTTAGCTACCGCCTACTAATTTGTGTTTTTAGCTTTATAGCTAACTTAGCGAATTAGATTTTTTTGTTTGGCATACGCTGATACGTGTTTATCCCTCTAGGGTTGGGCAAAGTTAAACATTCCAAATTGGGATATGGGCATATATATGAGCCATGGCTTTGTATTCAATTTAATAGTTAACTTTCACAGCTGTTTCTCGGGGTCCAAGCTAATGTAGCAGGCTAGCTCCCCAGATACTGGGAATGGTAGTTAACGCTTGCTAACAGACTCCGATTGCTGCACATCCAGTTCTCGTATTAAGCAAAGTTTCAACGGTTAAGCAATGCTGGTATGAGAACCAATTATTCAACTCGTGACTGTGTGTCTTGTGTGTTCTTTGGCTGTCAGAGTTGTAGCGTTACCCACACTAACTTGAAAACAAAGTTTAATGCATTAGCTAAGCCACAAATGAAATTTCACTGTGTCCTGTGGTATTCTATACTTGAAGCGTCACTCACATTCAATTAAAACGGCAAGGCAAGCTTTTGTATAGTAAAAAGATGACTTCTGCTGAGTATTCACTTCGTCTTGACACGATGCCCCCCCATACAAAAAGAAAAAGAAAACTACGACTTGCAAGTCGTAGTTTTGTGAACCATTTGTACGGCAATACATACTGGTTCCCTACGATAATATTTTGTGGTTTGAAATAAATTTGTACATTTCTTTATGTAATTTTTATTTCACACTGTAGGTTTTTGTTATTATTGCTGAATACTGTTACATAATACCTATATTTGACAAGGACTTCATAATCATCTGTTGTAGAAGTAGAGACTGCTGTTCTGCCTCTTAACCATGAATGTGAATGGATGTGACCTCCTTAATGTGGTGTTTCAGAGATTTGATTTTTTTTCCCCTCTCTTTATCCCATCAGCTGATGTTGTCAAGGACAAGAGTCACGTGATGTATGAAGGCAAACACATACACTTCTCAGAGGTGGACAATAAGCCGTTGTGCTCATATAGTCCAAAGCTGTGCAAGCAGCGCAGACTAAATGGCTACGCTTTCTGTATTCGGCACGTTCTGGAGGACAAGACGGCTCCCTTCAAGCAGTGTGAATACGTGGCAAAGTATAACAGCCAGCGATGTACCAACCCCATCCCCAAGTCTGAAGACCGCAGGTGTGTATTTATATTATATTCATATGGGGCAGATTTCACTTGGTTGAATGGTATGTATAAGTTGCAGATTTGCTCACTAGGATGTACTCTTTGTTTTCCAGATACTGTAACAGCCACCTGCAGGTTCTTGGCTTCATTCCCAAGAAAGAACGTAAAAAGAAGCATGATGCTTTAGAGGAAATGCGCCCTCGGGCTCATCTGGAGTCCGTGGCGCTCAATATAACTGTTCCCTCTTTAGCTCTGAAAGCTCCTAATGGTATTAATGAACTTCCACCATCTCCCCCCTGCACACGCCTGTTACCCCTCCCCGACGGGGAACTCCTGGACCCTTTTGCCTTCTATGAGGACGACACAGATGGGGAAGAGGTGGGCACTCCTCGGAAGGGCAGCACCATCAAGAAGAAACTACAGAGCCGGCTGGTCCTAAACCAGAAACTTTGCAACGACACGGAACTCTTCCAGCCACCTCGTGAGCACTTTACACCCTCCCCCGTTCCCCGCGTCCACCCGTCGTCCCCGCTCAACACTCACCTCCCGCGGCAGCAGCCGGGTCTTTTCCAGCAGCCTCAGCACTCCACTTCCTTCACCTTCCCAGGACAGCAGCAGGGTTTATTATGCAATGCACCACCACCTCAGACGGTCAACTTTCTGCCTCCAGGGGTGCCTGTGAACGCAGCTCCCAGTCCAGGGCAACATTCTGGACCATCACTCAGCAGGAAAATGCCTTTCGCTGCTACTCAATTGCCTGTCGGTAGCAAGGACGGTAGCAGTAACAATCAGCGGCATGTGGTCGTCATGCATCCCACAGCCTTCTCACCCTCTGCCAGCTGCTTGGCCAGGTTACAACACCTTGTGCAGCTCTGTGCCAAGAGACATCGGGAGCATGGAGACCTCTTCCCTCATCTAGGTAACTCCTTTTCATCTATTTAACTTTAGTTTCCCAGTTGCATAAATTCACATGCATTTTTGAAGGCTCTTGCTAATGGTTTATAAGTTAATATAAGCCTAATGGGATAGATGAGCCACTCTAACAAGCTCGCTTCTAGGTTTGGACTGGTCAGAGGACAGTGCTGATGATGATGATGACGAAGAAGAGGAGGCAGAAAGATTTTCTCCTTTTCAGAGTTCATGGAGACCACACAATGGGTTTGTATCTCAATGATTAGCTCTATTGTATAGCAGTTGGGTTTCCCGTCATGATGACCACGGTGTGTTTCCCATGCAGGCTGGAAGACGACGGGGGTTCGTCACGGAGAACACGGCTACTTAGGCTTTGCTCATACCTCCAAGACAAATACAAGCACATGTGCAGGCAGGAGAGGGCGAGTATCCGCCAGAAGAGATACCGTTATGCCTTCCGCAAAGCTCTGCTGCACGCTGCCAGCAACAACCCTGACTGTGCAGGACAGCTGATCCAGGAGCTGAGCAGCAGCAGTTCCTCATGGTATTCTTACAACTGTCGCATCGATTTTTTTTGTCTATATCAGGATCAGCACATTAGATGAAATTAATGATTCCATTTTGGTTAAATTCAGGTTTTTTTTTTCAGTTTTAACACAAAACATGTAAGATTTTATCTGTTTTGTTGCAGTTTGCTCAGTCCCGGATTTGTTTTTATTTGCAGTGCGACCCCAGCGAGGCCGCAGAGCACAGATCCGGGGACGTGCACCGGCAGCACAAAGGGCCAAGCCTGCAACAACAGAGCTCTGCCCTTCACTCGACACTGCTTTCAGCGTATCCTTTTTGTCACAATACTCACTGTGAAGCTGACCTGTACAAGTTCAGAACAATGGCCATAAATCTGTTATTTAATTGTAAATATTGAATAGATATTTTTCATCATAACTTACTGCACTGCAAACAAACCTGTATTTTCCATTGTGCAGTGTGTTTTTTTTCCTTTATTGTTGTCTCTAGACATCCTGTTGAATCGCTCTCAGCAGCTCTTTGCTAGCTGCACAGCCAAATTTGCAGATGGTCAGCAGTGCTCCATCCCCGTGTTCGATATCACGCACCAGACCCCCCTCTGTGAAGAGCATGCCAAAAAGATGGTGAGTTCAGTGTCGAACGGAAGACCTTGGAAATGGTCTCGTTTGCTGTCAGAGAAGAGATGGCAGATTTATTTATTTATTTTCCTTCCCCAATTTTCATTTGTGTGTTTGCACAGGATAATTTCCTGCGTGGGGACGGAAACCGCCGAGTGCAGCACCAGCAGCAGCACCAGCGAAAGCCACGTAAAAAGACCAAACCGCCGGCTCTCACCAAAAAACACAAGAAGAAGAGGAGGAGAGGGCCGCGAAGGCCTCAGAAGCCAATCCCGCCAGCGCTGCCGCAGGGGAACCTGGGAATGCCATCTATAAGCCTTGCGATGCCCTCACAGGCCAGCATCAGGTCCGTCTCCGCTGCCTCTGCATGGTCGTCTTAAATATTTAGCGAGGGAGATCCAGTGTCTGATCAGCCGAGTTCTTGTGTGAGAGCAGCTCTGTCGCCGCAGCAGCATGTTTAACCTTTTTTTTCCCCATCCCTCCCCGTTGGCAGGAGCCCTTCAACTCCAGACCTGAGTACCGAGGAGCTTCCTGATGACATCACCAATGAAATGGCAGACATTCCAAATGACCTGGAGCTAAACCACGAGGATTTCTCTGATGTGTTACCTAGACTACCTGATGACCTGCAGGACTTTGACTTATTTGAAGGTTGATTAGCAGCTCATTGGTCTGCCTGTCATGTGTGCATGGATATACAGGTGCTACCCAGAATATTAGAATATGGTGGAAAAGTTGTTTTATTCAGATGGTGAAACCAACACATTTTATGTACAAAGTAAAGTACAGTTGCAAGAGTTTACTTTCAGAGCCTTGGAAAATTCGGATATCCTGAATAAGTGCATGCATTTCTGTAACTTAACTTCACAGATGAAACGTATATACATGTATTTCATCTGTGAAGTTAAGTTACAGAAATGCATGCACTTACTCAGAATATTTAAATTTTCCGAGTAATACCAGTAACTTAAAGGAGCTATACCCGATATCACATCCAGCTAGTTTAGTTAGCGATAGCGGCTAGTTTTTAGCCTTTGGCGTGACGCTCTCTCTGCCAATGGGGTTAACTTTCGGAACGTCCGGATTCCTATCATCCAGTAAGAGCGTTCCCCTAGGGATCTGGAAGTCACGAAAGTTAACCCCATTGGCCGAGAGAGCGTCACGCCAAAGCTAAAAAACTAGCCGCTATCGCTAACTAAACTAGC
>JBBDHI010000013.1:13474617-13490594 GCA_037177115.1 Craterocephalus stercusmuscarum | reverse complement strand
TAACTTCAAAGATTAGATGTACACATGTAGACAAATAGTGTGCAACTCAGTGTATCTCCACTTTTATTTGTTTATATTTCGCTGATTAGGATTTGCATCTTCTGAAAACCTCAAATTAATAAACTCAGAAAATTTGAATATTTCTTAAAATCAATAAAAAATGAGATTTAAAAAAAAAAAAAAAAATGAAGGCCTCCAAAAGTAAACTCTTGCATCTGTACTTATGTACTTTATGTTGAATTGCCTGAATAAAACAACTTTTCCAGCATATTCTAATATTCCGGTTAGCACCTGTATCTCCTCTTGCTAACCTCCATAACAAAAAAAGATATATACATTTATGTTTGGTTTTTTTTCTAATGTCGTGATAAATGTTGACAATGTTTTTGCAGGCAAGAACGGGGAGCTCCTGCCCACCACAGAAGAGGCGGAGGAGCTGGTACGTGCATTGCAGGCGATGGGGTCCTACCCAGATTCGTTGGTGTGCCTGACCTCCATAGGAGAGCTGGCCCCTGCTGAAGGAGTGGACCATAGAGCCATGACTGGGTTCCCCGGACCGGTCCAGCCGGGGGGCATGGGGGACCTGCTCCACAGCCGCATCCCCACGGAGAACTTCCCCAGCCTGGAGTTGGAGGACAATCTCCTGCAGTCCAGTGGGGATCACTTTCCCCCCTCCCCATCATCGCAGCCTGCCAACCAGCCCCCTGCGTCGTGCTCCAGCCTGACCTCCTCTTCTCCTGCAGTAGCCCCCTCCACCACCTCCTTGCTCACTCAGACCTCCATCACGGAACAAACGTTTTCCCGGACACATGCGCCGCACGTCTTGGCGAAGCCGGACGCCCCCACATCATCTCCCCAAGGCAGCCACTACAGCAGTGAGCATGTCCCATCCCCATACAGCGACCACATATCCTCTCCCCATACCAGCTCCTTCCAGACAGACACCCCTCTTTTGCTGGAAGTCCCTCTCAGCGGCGTCCCCGGGCCCCCACGCTCCACGTGGAACAACCTCCCCCTGCCCCTCGCCGACCCCACACCGTTTGGCAGTCTCATAAGATCAGAAGGTCATCTCATATCGACGTCCCTGTCCACACCACCCGCCACCACCCACTCTGTGACGCTGCAGCCCATGGCCGCTCTGTCTGCCATGCCGCAAAGTGCGATGGCTGGTTTAACAACCCCTCCCGTCCCCTCCTCCTCCCTCCCAGCCTCCTCACACGAACTGTTGACCTCCACACAGCCCAAGCAACAGCTCCCTCAGTTCAGCGCGGCCTTCGGCCATCAACTGGCCTCCCACAGCGGTATCCCGAAAGACGTGCAGCCCAGCCATAGCTCCACGGCGCCCCCTGCTGGCTTCTCGATAGTTAGTGCCACTGCTGCAAGTGCCAACAGCGCCACACCACCCTTCACGCAAAGTAAATGAGAGCGGGCGGCGTGCAGCGGCCACATGACAGGCTGCGGATTTGCAGTCTCGTAGAATCCGACGCGCTGGCTCCTGACACAGCAGCCCTGTTCATCCGCTCCATGTGTGCAATGTGGTAATAGTGCACTATTTGATACAGAATTTGCACAAGCTCGGGTTTTTCCTTAATACCCCCCCCCCCTCCGCCCCCCCAGTTGTTTTTTTTTCCTCCTGTAGCCAGACGGTGTCTGAGATTTTAAAATCAGTGTGAGTCCACGTTTGATGCCTTGTGGTTTTGTCAGCAGGAAGTTACAGTCAGTTGTTGTTGATGAAAGAAACGGGTGAAAATTTGGCGAAAGGACCTTAGCAGTGATTATCTGTGTAACAGTGCTCAGAATTCATAGACGCCTCAATCAGTGATCAGCTTTGATTGCTTTACCAGTCTAAGTCCTGTCTTAAAAATGATCAGCTGTACCCTGCCTTGCTCACATGGCCATTGCGACCCCCCCTCCCCTTTTCCCCTCCCTACACCTCTTTAATTGTTTAATACGCTGTCTGTCACCCTCTGGAAAACAAGAGTGCACATTGTGACATCTTTGTGACCCATTATGTTTCAAGCTATTTAACTGTTATCATGATATAGAATCTTAGTCAGACTTCACAGACGAATTTATCGAAATACTTTTAAACAGCCGTTTTTATATTGTGTATATTGTATATGTGCTCATTTATCGGTTTGCTCAGATGTTGAAATCTCTGACCTCACCATTGGTTGTGGCACTCTGAGTGGCCTAGTAGACACTTGAAGGTAAATCTAGTTCTTAAAGCAATAAACCCATGAACATAACTAGCATTGTGAGGTATTTTTATTGGTGTCATTACGTGTAGCTTCACTTACTGAAACCAGCTGGATCATATTTTGGCCTCTTGCGACTTATAAACTCCAGTTTTTTACGACAGATTTTTACAACAGTTTCACTCAGGCCAGGAAAACTTCCCTCTCGAGTGGACTTCTAAGGCTACTAAATAAGCTTCAGTGTTATGGTGAGGGCGGTGCCGTAATGCAGGGACTTTTAAGTGTCTACTCTCAAAGGTGCTCTCTGGTCCACACACACAATGGTCTTCAGTGGCTTGCATGTCTCCGAAAATGAAAGTTCAGACCACCTAGATTAGGCAAAGGCAGTGGGTTGGGGATATATATATTTATATATCTCATAAAGTATGTGTACCATGATGGTATGAATTAGTGTATTTTGCACGTCTGAAGTAAAGCACTGTCTGTTTTATTCACTTATAAAGTGATATTTTTAAGCTACATGATGCAAAATCTGGGTTCTGTTTGTAGTTTTAGGAAGAGGAGCCCCCGCCACCCACCCACCCTGTCTGTTGACTCACACAGCAGTACAACCATGGTTTTTGATAGACATTATATTAGACAGATTATCAGACATTGTTGAATATTTGGTATATAGAATAGAAGTCTCTATCTTGGGGTTTGTTGTTGAATTATTGAGTAGCAATGGATTGAAATTGTTATTTGAAATGTATTCAGTGGAACCCATGTCTTGTGGAATGAATCTTTTGTCTTTAATGGCTATCAAAATGGTTGCTCATCGTCGAAGGGGATCAATGTTTGTTTCGTGTGCTGTCGTTTTTGTCTTTAACAATATTCTAATGGAGAATATTTTTGATAGCTATTAAACATCAGGAAAAAGTCTGAGATGGCGCAGCGACCTTTTTGCGTGAGAGCATATAAGACAATGGTTACTGGTTTGATTGTTGGTGGTATCAAATATTGGAGTATATGCATCATCTTATGGACAAACAGATCAACATGCTATTTTAACCTAGATTTGCACAGGAGTGGATGAAACCGGTGATATTTCACATGCCCCATGCCTGACTTGCCTTTTTTTTTTTTTTATTTAAACCCCTCACCTCCCCTTTTTGCTTGGACGCTCATTACATGAACAGCTGCCATCATGAACAGCTCTGAGCCTGCACCAGACCCCCTGATTCCAGCTGTGAAAAGGCCCAGTTCTGTCTCTCTTCCTTCCAAAGAGAAAACAGTCTTGAAGTGTAAACCTGTAGCTCCACTAGAGACCACTGGGCTTTTCCGTGACTGCAGCATTGTCTCTAATAAAAACAAGAGTTTTAAAAGAAACAACTTTTAAGTTTTGATCGAAAGCGTCAGTTTGACAGTAAGTAACACTGCTGTAACCACATAGCATGAGATTAGTCGCTGCACCGGTTTGCTCTCCTGACAACCACGTAGAACAAAACTTACAGGGCTCGTAGGCACATGTAACTGCTTGAATTCAGAGATGGCTGACAAATTCCTGTACTCATTGAATGTACTGTATTACTGTTTTTAAAGATAGGACGAGCTAATCTAGTCACCTTTTGTTATTGGTCCTTGTTTGATTTGTCTAAGGTATTTTTTGTATACAAAAGTTTACATTTTTATGTATATTTTTCTTGTGTACAAATTATGTAATATGTGTACAAACACTGTATGTAATATCTGTATATAGTGTGAGAAATTTGATCTTTTGTTTTTGGATGTATAAATAAAAATTGCTGTGAGGTATTTGCTGACAGATTTTGATGTGGTTCTGAAGCAAGGCATTTTTTTCCCACCCACATGAAAATCAAACTATTTTTAGCTTATAGCCATGGAGCTGTTTCAGTTGTCTAAACTCGTAGTTTAGATCCTTTTTTCAAGATTTTTTTCCTCTAAATTCTCACATGAGTTAAACTTAATTCTACAATAACTTTTAATTGCAAAAAATGGGAAATTAAATAACTAGATCATGCGTATTTCCTGGCAGCCATGTGATCCATATGAACAGTCATATGAGAAATGCAATCCTTAACGGATCTGCAAAACCCAGCACCCTCACCAAGTGATATTTATTAGCGGATTGACATTGCAACCCTGTCACAGATCTGTAGCTTTAGACAACATGGAAAGGAAGAGAAATAAAAATGAAGACAGCTGAGCAGCTCCAACTGAAATGACTTGTGATGTGACCAAACATAAAAGTGGGACTTTTATTTGAAAGCTTTAAATGAAGCTCTTGAGTTCAAATCACACAAGCTTCTGTTAAAATGAAAAAATTAAGCAACTACTTCAAGATTTAATATTTCACAAGAGGGCAAGTGTTGCATATAAATAGCATTTTGCATTTAGTACTTGACAAGCAATTGGGATTAGACAACTAACATCTACATTTAAACTGAATACTTACATTTCAGTGAAGTTATGACACTGTAACAATATAAATAAAACCACAATGCAATGCTCCAGAAACCTTTTAATGGCAAGTTAAATGGAACAAAATCAAATGCTAAGACTGAAAAAAATATTGCCTTTCGGAAAATAAAAACTTCCAATTTGAATGTGAATGACAGTCACATCCATGGATAAATGGTAAATGGACTGTACTTGTAGAGTACTTGTACTTTCTAGTGTAGGTGACCACTCAAAGCGCTTTGAGATGAGACGTCTCATTCACCCATCCATACAGCACCTATATTGAAACATAGTTGGTGCTTTTTTTTGGAAACTAACCATTCACACACATTCCCCCGATAGGCACATCGGGAGGCCAGGTAGGGTTCAGTGTCTTGCCCAAGGACACTTCGACATGTAGCGGGGTGGAATCGAACCACCGATCTCCTGTTTAGTAGGCAGCTCTATCCACTGAGCTACAGCCGCCCATATAAAGTTGCTCAGGAGGCAATTAGTCTGAGAGATTGCAAGGGCCATGATTTTCCTTCCCTCAGGAAGATCTGCATAAAACAGACAGTAAGAAATTTAACAATGCATAAGAAGATGGTACCTTTGTTTCCATTGTCATTTTAGATGGCTGAGTTCCATTTCGCCTCAGGCCAGACGAGTGTACAGGTGAGGTAAAATGTGTAATTTCATTTGGAAATCGAGGTTGCTGCATCCTCTGGGCTGAAGCTTTTTAGCACACCCTTCAACAAGCAACATATATGGTGAAATGGAGTATCAATGCAAATGGAATGGGTAATATATACATTATTTGAAGGACAGTTCATTCTGAACCATAAACAGGCTTTGGAGTAACATTTGCTGCAATCCAGATTGTTTTTTTTCCCCCCAATGGAAGGCATTGCGTAATACAAATATTACAACAGTGATGGTGACGGCCTGGGTTTTCAAGTAGCATGAGTCGCTTTTCAATTTTCAAACTACAGCTCCTGGCTTTGTTGACTGAAACTAAAGCGTAGTACCGTTAAAAGAAGTGATGCAACACAGAGCAAGCTCACCCCTCTCACAACTTCTAAAACAATGTTTCATGTGCATGAAGTGTTTTTTCCTTTCACCAACATGGCTCTCCATTCTACCTGAAAATCGTGTTTGATTTAGACAAAAGACTCTTTTTGATGTTACAAGTGAAAACATTTTGACCCTGATGTATCAGATCTCTGTACAAGTCAACAAACGTCAGGTAATACTAATAAAGTGAGCGTGAATTGTAATTTCATGGAAGTACTGGAAGACTGCATCATATTTTGTGCATCGCCTCGTTATTATTTCATTTTTTTTACAATTTTCTTTTTTGCCAGTATTTAAAATACCTAAAATAAAAGAACTTCACTTTGATTAAATTGTGTTTGATTTAAAAGTACAGAACTGCACATTACCAGTTAGCTATATCTTGACACTGCTAAGATTAAAAATATATATATTTTAAGACTCTTTAATGCAACTCTCTTTAAATTGGTGCACAACTTCAGTGAAAATAGGATGGATGCGTTTTCCAGCAATTGAATAATTTCTCTTAACTTTCAAAGAAATAATTACATATTTGGAAACTCACTATAGGTATTTTCACATAATTTAAACTAAATAAATTACCCAAAAAACAAAACAAACAAAAAAACCCAGCACAAACAGAGAGAAGGGTGATATTTCTGGATCATGGAAATAAAAATTTAAATAAAATAACAGGCAAAGCAAATGTCAGCTTGTACTTATTTCTTTTATTTTTGTTCTCAATCATTTGACAGCTTCCAATAAATCCAACTGCACTGTCCTGAACTAGCAAACATATATGTACTGGACTAAAAACTGCCAGCGAAGTCACACAAAATGAAATTTACATTTTAAAATGATTGCTTTCCAGTGTTAACTGAAACTTGAACACATCACAGAACCAAACTTTACTCCCTCTATTACATAATACTGCCGTTTGGGGTTAGAAAAATAGTTAAATTGAATATAGGCCAACTTATACCAAGAAATTACTCCTAGCCATCATACTGGTTTATTGCCATAAAACACACGAAGGGGAGAACGCGCGCTCACACAAATATTCCAAAAAAAACAACAAAAAAAAGTAAGAAACAGAAGAATAAAAGAAACAAAAATTACAGCCTTAAGTACCACTTCTTTTAAAAGCCAAACAAAGCCTAGAAAGTGCGACACATACAAAGATAAACAGACCATGTAGAAGGTGCAAACTGTATTGTGTCTCAGTTTGGGGTGGAGAGCTTACATGGCACTTCTCACTAACGTGTGAAGTTGGAATGAACATTTTTCACTGAGAAAAAAGTGCAAAACTCTTCAGTTGGTTCTTGATGTGGTGTCAGCTAGAGCATAACTATTTTTGTTCAATTTACTGAGTATTCACTACAGCAGCAAGCTGTAGCTAAAATGTCCAAATTATGTGAAATAGTCAGAAGGGGGAATCAATATTTTTTCCTGTAAATCAAACACCAGAGTAAGTTTAACATAGCACAAAGAGTGGGGACAGGTGAGCAGTTAAGACTAGTGGCGCCCAAAGTGAATGAAAGCAACTGGAGGCTCGCGGTTGGACACGTGCATAACACCTACACTCTAAATCATATAGGGCAACTAATGGAGGAAGTTACTGATGCCATCAAAACCACATCGTGCCGGTAAAACTGCTTAAAACCGTTTTGTTCAAATATAAAATGTTCAGTAAGAGGGATTCAGAGGTGATAGCGAGGGTATTGTGCTCTAGTTACACAGCTGTGCAGTTCACCCTGCTTCCAGATTGTTCTGCCAACTGTTGACTAAACAAAACCTGACTGAATCCGGACATCCGCGTGGCCAATTTGGTAAGAACAAATTGGTTATATAAAACAATCAAACACGAAAGCCCTGCTGTAAAATCTGCATTTACACCCATTATGTTCCATTGTAGTAACCTTGATAAGAAATGTACCAGTTTAGCTCGATTTTATTATGATCATCATGATTTACAGATACTTAATTTTTATATACAGGTGATGTCTCTGGACTACTTGAAGCTGACACTGATTTTTTTTTCTCCTTTTTGGTCCTTTATTTACAAACAGGTCAGATAATTAGAAATAATTGTGCTTTATCATCTCTACAACATCAATGCTGAAGAATAAAACTGAATTAAACCTCTATTGCGAAACTAAAGATAAGAAATAACTAAACCAGACTTTTAGAGAAAACAAATTTGCATTAGATTGTAGAGGTGAACTTGATAAAGTCTGCACTGATGTCTTCCCTACACTGGTGACAGTCCTGTGGTTTAGGAAATACACTTGTTTACTCTCTTTAACTTGCACTGTACACTGTGTAATACTATATAAAGCATCTGGGCGAAAAGAAAAAAAGGGCTATCATCTGATCCCAAAACATTTATACCCCAACTCTAACAATGACAGCAAAGTACAAAAGGTCCATATGTTCATGCACACCATACCAAGAAACCAAAGTAATGCTTTTGATACATTGTCACGAGCAGTCTTTGAAAACAACTGCATACAAGCATCTTTACATTGGAAGGGAGTGCAAAACTGAGAAATCACAAAAAGAAAAAAGATCAACATTTAAAGCTGATACCAGTCGCTCCACTCAAAACAAATACTATAAGGCTGATTCAACTTTGTTCAGGACTCGACATTCTTTCCATCCTGCAGAAGTATGCTACAACACATACTACTCAGACCAAGCAATAGGCTTTAAACTGCTAATACTATCGTGCACATTCTTTTGAAACTACAGTCATGAGTAGCAGCAGTGTAGATGGTTTTCTTTTTATTTGTTTTCTAACACTTCTTGGCTTTCTGCTACGATGTACATCTGACAGCAGGATCATTTGAATGTGTGAGAAGTCTATGCCTGCGTGCATTTGCTGTGCGACTAGAAAACCTCCCGCATGTCCAGATGGAAAGTTACAGTCAGGCAAGTATGACACCGAATGACGGACTTCTCTGTCACACATACGTACATACGTACGGTGCATACCTGCAAAAGTTCTGCAAGTCTCATGCTACTGTTTTATGGCTACTTAGTTTATAGTTGAAGGCATTTATACTTGAAGTGCAATTAAAGCTGCAGGTACACTGAGGAGATGGTACCACTGCAGCTTCTAGGAAGACTAACAGTCTGCTGATGTATAAACTAGATGATGGCACAGCCCTATTAATGGAATGAATGGACGAAACCTCCGTTTATCTGATCAATCACATGCACAAGCACACACAACCACACACGCACACACACAAGCGCACTCAGCAAATGAAGAAGGCAGAGTCCAACAAACCTGCTCAACTCGACCCTTGTGGAATTAAGGTTTTAAACAGCATCCAGTGTTTAAACTGGTGAGGCTTCAATAAACCAGCCGATTCTTTTACATTCAGCAACATAACCACAGCAAAGAGTGGGAATCCAAAAAGTTCAGGAAAATGAATATATAACAAATCAATAGTAAAACATGAGTAAGGGCAGCCGGATTATTCACTGGATGAGTACTTAAAAAGTTTACAACTGGAGAGAGAAGAAAGAAAACAGATTGATATACAAAAGAACAGCACAGAAGCAAGGCAATCTCATTTGTGGCCACTCTCAAAATATTTACCTCACAGCCATTATCTACAGATTGCATTTGGCCATTTGTACACAGTGGTTCCAAACACCCCATTATGTTTTCATGAATTTGTAGAAATTAGCTTATTTACAAGTCTGTACAACCACCCTGTGAAAGCTCCTTCCATCTCCCAGAGGACCCCAATCCACTTAAAGCATGATACCTGAGTTTTCCATAGAATGCCTCAAATCACTCGTCACTCTTCACTGCACCTAACAGAACATCTCGTGCAGCTACACATACCCACATAAGCACACACAGTCATGCACACGATTAAGCAAAATGTCTCTTATAGTATGCTAAATGTGTAAACCTTTGTGAAAAAGCCACATTTTTACCAAAACCATGAGTCATTCCAAAAAGATCACCAACTCCACTCTGAAAAGAAAACTACTAATAAAAGAGGTGCTAAGAAGAGACATCATACAGCAGGTGGCAGCTGAATAAATGGCCACTGACTGTCATCAATAGGACCCTCTTGTGCTGTGCTAGCATATTAACAGACAGTAAGTAGGCCAGGATTTGCTTCAGGCAAATGAGTGATGTAGACCTTCCTGGGAGACTTCATCTCGGCCGTGGAGGTCAGAGGAAAAGATCTGACTGCTGCCACCAGGGTGGAAAAGTAGAACAGAGCCAGATGTAGCTCTCCTCACTGCGCAGTGGCCGCCTGCGGCACAGAAAACCTGTCAAACATCAGACAAAACGGTTAATATTTGCAGGCCTCAGAACAGAAACGAGACCGTTCCCAGTTCACTGTACACAACCACCAAGGGATTTTATTTTTCATACACTTATTTTTATAAAAGAGGCATTTTCTCTCTGAACAGTAGTTGATTAAAATGCATTCAGACCGGACTAAAATTTAGGCAGTCTATTCTATTTCTAACATGACATTTTTAACTGTCAAAAATCTCATGTGCCTGGTTTGGCTTATTTGTCGTGCGCACCGGAGCAGAGCCATGGACAACTTAGACATGACAGACTCTTTTTAAAAAACCTTTAATTGTTCTTGTAGCTCAATTACATTACCGTAATTACCATCAACAGTGTAACCTATCCCACATACAGTGATGAGTGAAAGGTGAAGTAACCCCCAGTCAATATACTGTACCTGACAAAGTAAAAGGTTACCTGATTTTCAAAATGTAAAGTATTAAAAGATAATACTTTTTTTTCTTTTGATGTATGTTTTCTACAGCTGATTTCCTTTGAAGAAAAGTCCAAAACACAATCTGAAATTGCCTTGTACTGCTAAGGAGAGCCTCAGACTGTTGTTTTGACAGGGTTTATCCAGAGTATTGATAAAGATTTGAAGTTGTAGGGCCTCGCCTCTCCTCGAGAGCTCAAATATCATGCTGTGTCCAGACTTGAGCAGACCCTGTTTCCCCTTCTAAAGGTTTAGAAAACAAAAAGATCTACTTAAGTTTGGCTTCAGATCCGGAGAGAAGGTTTGGTCTTTTAACATATGCCTTTTTGGAAATCAGTTTGTTCACACTGACATAGATGAGCACCAATAGCCTTTACTGTAGTGAAGTGTAGGTGGTACAGTGTAGGCCTCATAAAGCAAGCATCCATCACCAGTACAATTTAGCTTCTAACAATGCAAATGTTAGCACCACGGATCCTGTAACGAAACCTTTTTCCTCTTTTACACAACAGAAGTTACAAAGAGTAATATAGTAGTAAGAAAAGTCAGGACTGATGCACCTTTCTTATTGATTAGTTTCTCTCACTCTCTTTTTCCAAATAGGTACAGAGATGAAATTGGGAGTTTAGGCTGACGATTCTCTGAGTCAGCAGGAGAGTCAGTCACAGAGCTGAATTAACAGATATTAATGATGGTGTTTCTCATCTTTCTCACCACCACTGTTCGGTGAGGATGAATAAGCCCTGGTGGAGAGATGCAGCCTAAAGAGAATGTCTATTTATATTTCTTCAAAAGGACATTTACATATTTGGGACATTTTTTTTTAAAGATTGTATTTGCGTGTTTCAAACTTCCATACATCTTCTGCGGGGTTAAGGGCGAGCCCTTCTTGTATGTTTATCTGTGTGAAATTAAAAAAAAGAAAAAAAGAAGAGCCTTCCTGAATTGAAAGCTAACAGATCATCATAACTGACCCCACACACCCTGCTCTGACTATCAATACATTTAGGAAGTATTAAAGCAGATGCAGGGAATTTTACAAAAGAAAAAACGCTTGACAGTGAAACACTGAAGAAACGAACACTGCTTACCTCTGAAGTCTCTGTACTAGCTCAGCTACCAGGGAGTCACAGATTCCCGGGTGTGTATCCTCTGCGAGGAAAATGGCCTCCTTCAGCTTCTCTGCAGCTTCTGGCTTGCCATTACTCGTCTCACTCTTTTCCTTCAACTGCAGCAACACATTTCCAATCACTTACTCTTACTGAGTCACTCCAAACACTAATTCAATTCAGGGTGACTAGCTAATTACCGATACCTATTTATTTGTAGAGTTTTATCATAAAACACAAATCGAAGATGAATATCTTAAATCTGTCTAAGTGATGCCATTACCTCAGAAAACAATGGAGAGAATATAGTTGCTAAACTTTGTGACAAAGGCCTCTTTGGACTCTCCTGCAACTTGAAATAAAGGGAAAAAAAAACATTGTTAGCAACTGAAGACATTTAAGCTGTTAGCAACTTTCTCATCTAGTTACATCCTGCATTACCTCGTTCCTTTCAACTTCAGCAGGCTGTGCTTCTCCGTTCTGAATCTTCTTTAAGTCCTTTTCCCTGATGGTGTTGAAGATCCAGTCATCATTAGCGACTTTGTCACCTCCAGATGCCTGACCATCCGGCTCCCTACAACAAAACACCGGTGTACTCAGTGCTGCAAAACTCAGCTTTACCCACACCAACCACTGAACTGGATGTGCAGACGACCTACTCATCATATTCATCAGAGTCCGATTCATCCCTTGACTGCTCTGACTTCCACCTCTTGTATCTGTCAATCAGCTCTGTCAAATAAGTTGTCTTTTTGGCGTGCCTTACAATATATTTATGTTTTAACAACTCTTTGGCAGTTGGCCTCTGCAAGAAACACAGAAAACAAACAAGAATAGCTCTCGTTTCATCTATGTATATTTCAGTAAAAACAAGTCATCATACCACAAAAACAGTGTTTTTGTAAGTGAAACTTACAAAGCTAGGCTCCTTATTTAAACAGGCTTCAACAAATTCTTTCAGTGGTTTGCTGTAGTTTCCTTCTAGTGTTGGTGGATTGTTCTTTGGGATGAGGAATAAGACTTTCATTGGGTGAAGCTCAGAGTGGGGCGGTTCTCCTTTAGCCATTTCTATTGCTGTTATTCCCAACGACCAGATGTCCGCCTATAAAAACAGACATTTGGGAGAAAATATCTTTGACAAAATAAGCACACTCACTCACACTCCCCACCCAAGTACTGACAAAATTATGTGTAAAATGCCATTAAAATGCTCTGACTTCTGGGTGTGTTAAAGGAAGCTCTGCAAAAAGATGATGGTGACTTAGCAGCTGTGTTGACAAGCCACACTGACTCATGCTGAGGTTATTCTAAAAATATTTACTGGGTCATTTCTAGTCTACAAAAAAGATTTTCAAATGGTATCTAAATGTTCCTAACAAACAAAAACAAGCAGGTCATTAATGTATTAAAAAGGAAGAGAAATAAGTAGTTTAATTAATGACTTAATTCTTCATTTTATCTTGCAAACGGTAAAAGCTGTAATTCATTTATTTCATATATTTTTCCATTCACTCCCATTTAAAACCAGTTAAAAATTCATGGTACTGAGTTAGTATTGGTAGTTTATTTTGAAGACATAAACCAGTTTTCTCTAGGCCTGCCCATCAACTATTAAATGATTAAGTTTCGCCTAAACCTTAAAGGGGTGCTTTCATGCAAAATTGGCTTTTCTAAGTGCTTGGAGTTGAATATAGAAGTTTTATTTCAACTTCATGTCAGCTACATGCCTGTCAACTTCCGACCAATTAATATGCACCTGAAAACCTAACAGTAGTTCAACACTAAACCATGACTCTGACTGAAAGGACAGGCTGTGATGAGAACTGACCTTTGAATCGTAGGCAGATTGCTTTATGACTTCAGGTGCCATCCAGAAAGGCGTTCCGACAAAAGTGTTCCTTTTTATCTGTGTGTCTGTCAACTGGCCAGCCACGCCAAAGTCTGCGAGCTTCACATCGCCTTGTTCTGACAGCAACACGTTGGCAGCTGAAATCAGCCGGGAAAAAAGGAACTGTGAAACGTCTCATTTATGACCAGTCAGAATGAATGAAATAAAGACCAGACTATGTCTCAGTAACCTGGATCTCATGACTGATGGGACTGTTCCCTACTTCTATGAGTAACCGTTTTTCAAAAACAAAATATTTCATTGGAAAAAATCAAGTTTGTCTGATCGTAAAACACTAATCGGGGCTCTAAGAGCTTTTTGAGTGGGATTATTTGCATCACAGACACAAAGGAAAAGAAAAGAGGCTGAAAAGGTCGGATATGGGTTTGGATCTGATTTCACACTCGACACTGAAAATCAATCAACCACAAGTTGTGTAATAAATGAACATTTCCTGGTGAACACTGAGGCCAAGTAACATTAAAAGGTTCACTACAGTTCCATCAGGATAACAGAAACAATGTTGTCCACAAGACAATAAACAAAGAGGTAGGCAATGATGATAAATAATCATAGTTACCTTTGATATCCCTGTGAATTTTCTTTTCAGAGTGCAGATACTCCAGTCCCTTCAGGATTTCTCTCAGGATTGTGGCAATCTGTGTTTCATCAAGGGCCCCTGGTTCCAGCTACAAAGGTGAGTAGATTCATAACTCTGGGTTGCCACTTTACTAGAATGTCTGCATAACCTGAAAACTAAACGTTTTGTAGCAAGATCGTTCTTGTCTGGTCATTTGTTTCAATAACTTACCAAATCAAGAGCCGATCCTCCACCCAAATATTCCATAATAATCCATAATTTTGTACCCTGAAAAAAAAAAGAAGAATTCAGACTGTTTTCAGAGATAATGTTGTAAGGAAGGAACACAGAAATACATCATGCCAAGGCTGTACAATGTATTGGGAATGTATCATCATCACTGATAGTTACAAATTGACATATTTGTGTTTTACAGACTATTCTGTAATAAACAAGATGACTAATCAGCAACCCAATCTTCTTTCTACCCAAGATGAGAAAGTACATCACATGTAAGATATTTCATACAATGTTTATTAAAAAACGCAGTTAGTGGTTAAATCTGAAGACCTGTTACCTAAAAACATTACACCTCTTAACTTGTCTTTTGTGGCAAATTGTATAATTGTCCTGGATGTCTGACCAGATACAACTGTGAACTTGTCAGTCACAGATAGCTAATCCTTTGTGTGGCAGACCGTGCTTGTAACGTGTTGTGGCATTTTAAATTAGTCCATTTCAAATCTATACTAGCACAATATTAGCTGAAACCCTCAGGCTTGTCGGCTGATTGTGAGGTTTTCAGATAACAGCAGCAAACGGCTAACATGAAGACAGTTGTGAAGAATACAGTTAATGCAAATCTGTGGACAGTAAGTTCATGAAATTAAATACAGTCAGCGAACAGGAAGCAGCCAGCAAGCGTGTCCGAGGATATTTTTAAAAGCATAAAGGCAGTCGAGTATCTTTCTGTCTTGTTTTTTTTTTTTTTGTCATAATAATTCCCAAGAAGATAACAAGAAGCATTCAAAAATTTATAAATGGTTAAAATATTTTTAAAAATCCAGCAATAGTGCTTACTGTTACTGTTACTTACTGTAAATCAGCTGACATTAAATGAAGTACATGTTCACATTGCTGCCAAAAGTCTAAATCCAAGCTAGCAGCTGAGCAGTCAGTCTCCAGTTTTGCCCCATGAGATTTGAGGTACACCACTATTGTTTCGACTCTGCTCAATCAGCGGCACATAGACTGGTGAGCGGCACCGTTCATGAACAAACTAGACAGAATCTATCCTTACCCAGACAGAGGGTGTGTGTTGTATGACAGAAAAAACACATTCAGGGCGTGAATCTTGACATAACACAAGATTTGGCTTGGTCCTAATTCAGGGTCACAACCGCATTTCAAATTGGTTGTTAAAATTATTCTCACTTCAGCACAAAAGAGCCCCAATTTAAATTTGAAGCTTTTTTTTTAATCAAAAAGAAAATATAACAGGTCTTAAAGAGAGGAAACAGATGATTTACGGCTCAGAAGTTTCTGTAAATTTGTTAAGTGGTGACAAGCAGACATATCATGCAGCAGGATTTTCCAAAGAATCAGATAATGCCTGGAACAGTCTTATTTGTTTAAGTTGCCAAATCAGTGTGATAAGTTGATTAATAAAGCAAAAAATGTGCCAAGCTGGCAATATAATTACCCAACCAGAGAGATTTGTAGCGATGGCATGTGAGATTAAAAATGTCTGTAACATTCACCCCCAACTTTTTGTGGAAAATTATCATCCACATCAGTGACTAACTGTACATTCAGACAAAAAGAGGCAAAAGTGGCAAAAACGCCCGAGGCACGGCGATAAAGCGGGCAACTTCCAAAGTGGTAAAATATTTTGGCCGCTTTAGCCGCTCATCACGTGACTGACGTCAAAGTTAAATCGCGCCATTC
>JBBDHI010000013.1:13462844-13474517 GCA_037177115.1 Craterocephalus stercusmuscarum | reverse complement strand
GCTCAAGACGCCCTGGACGCGCGGCAGACGGCGGCAAAAGCGTTGGCCGCTCAAGACGCCCGGTTCTCATTGGAAATATATTGACTTCCGGCGTCCTTGCCGCTTTTGCCGCTTTTTGTCTGAACGCACAGTAAGACATAGTATGAACATGTCACTACATTATTGCAGAGCATCTGCTGTTTTTTGTGCACATGAACATGTGTGTTGGTCATCGTTTTGGGCATGTTCCAACTACTGTGGATACATACTTGCACATGCAGTACTCTATTACATGATAAGGAGCCTCATCAGCTGTTCAATCTCAACATGATGCAAAGAAAAATACAGAAATTTCTACAGAGTAGTTTCTGCATCATGTAATGCGCCATGTGTGTTCTTGACAGCCGTTCCCCTGCACCTTCTCCAGCTGGGAGAGTGCATCTGCCACAGAGCCTGTCTGTGAGATGTATTTGGTTATGTGCAACTGATTATGTGTAACTATATAATTTATGCATAGCCTGAATGATTACACAATGCCCTTGTCTTTTGTCTTGAATTGTCTTATTTCCATAGAGTGTTCAGGAGGTTTTTGGTTTTGTAGCCTACAGAAAGAAAACAATTTAGATGTGGTTAAACTGTGCATTTGCAACAAACTCAGCAAACCTTGTGTGAAGGTGTTGTTTTGTCCAATTTCATGTTAAAATGATGATCTTATTAATTATGCCCAAATTAAAATGCATAGTCTGGGGTTGAAATGGTTTTTGAACAAGAGTTACATCCCAAAACATAACATCTTGTAAAACAAAAGAAACAACCATGGAAATACACACAGAGGGTTAGTCTGTACATAGATTAACCAATCAAACGGGACCTGAATTTTGATCTTCAATAATAAAGAAGTACAAATTACACAACAATAAGCCTTGATCCTCTCCTGCAGCTACTGTATTGGCACACTTCTCTTTTCTGGTCTCAAGCACCACTACAGATGTCGTAAGAGACACTAAAAGCGTCATCACATTGCATCATATGCGTTATAGTTACTAAACACATTATGGTTGGTAGCTGAGTGATTCTGCCCTGGTATAAAATATTCCTTGACTTTTCCCCTTTTTCTGTGTAAAACTCCCATGCAGGTTGCTCAGGATTTTAGAAATAAAATGATAGGGTGAGAGTGTGTAATGTGACATGTGGACTCTCAGCTGCAATGATTTTTAGGAGAATTTTAAAATGAACATCCACTAATTCATCATAAACATGGTGTATCTATGGTGGTAATTCTGGAGTGATATACAACTAAAAAAGCCCAACCTATGCCCATATGAATTAATACCTGTTCAAATGCATTTTTAACATTTCAAAAGGTCCGTATCATAGTAAAACATAGTATGACATGTTTTCTACACTAAACAGTACCATATTTCACAGACAATACTTGCTCCATTACCCATATGAATTATTTATTGACCTCCATCGCCCATTCTTGTTTGCAGGAACACACTATTAGCATATCCATTATGTCAAACAGACTAATACAAGTTCAATAAATGAGTCTCTCTGATGCCAAAGCTTACCTTGAGATAGGATCCAAAGTACTTGGTGATAAATGGACTGTCACATTGGCTTAGAACAGTGATTTCCTGTTGAATGTCTTCTATTTCATCCTCAGCCTCCTCTAGATCAATTATTTTAATGGCCACAACTTTCTGAGTCCGATTGTCGATGCCCTTGAAGACTTCTCCAAAAGACCCTTTACCTATCCTCTCAAGTTTGGTGAAAAGCTCCTCTGGGTCAGCTTTGAAATTCTGAGTGACAAAGAGAAAGATGTAGAATGAAAATAAGCAAAACACATGAAACTGAGAAGCTGAAGTCCGATAAAGAGCACAAAAATTTAAACATAAAATATTTTTAAATAAAAGCAAAAAAGAAAACGAAAAAAAAGAGAGAGGGCTAAACAAAATTAAACACCAGAACTGTCTATTTGTTGTGCTAGAATATACTTGATAAGCATTTATGAAAAAAGAGTACAGCTACTTGTTTATCATTTTGGATGAAAATAACTTTTGATGTCCTGATTTAAATAAAACCAGATTTAAAACATGACACCTTTGATCACGACAAGACTATGGTTTTATGATGTCTACCTCAAAGGCTAAAAGGAGACTGAAGGATTAAAAAATAAAGACACAGCAAAATTACTTATTCCCCCATGGTGCACGGGGAAGCTAATAATGGTCTTCCAGATGACCATTTTAATAGTAAAATTATTCTAAAAGAATATTTTTATATTTTTCCATCTAAACAGACCTGCATACATGTACCAGGTGTCAGTATATGTGCAGCAGCTTTATTAAAAATATACTTTTTCAAAATCCTCCAAGCAATTTAGCTAGGTGACACACGACCAAGACCTAAGATGCAAATCCATTTCACACAGTGTTAAAGCTTTAGAGTCCACCCAAGAGAATAGTTTCCTGTAAAAGTGCTAATGCGTTGTGTTTAAATCTACATGAAGGGCAAGATGAGCAGCTGCACTTTGAAAAACTGGCAGACGCGAGTGCTGAATTTGGTAGCAAAGCGGCTCTACAACAAAGACCAAAAGAAAGAGCAAAGAAGAACAAAGCTGGGTAGAAACAACATGACCAAAATACTGTCAAATCACTGGTGTGGTCAGTCATCCAGGTGAAATTTATAATGTTGAGGCTGACCTCTGTAAAAACAAAGGGAAAAACAACAGGGGCAGAGTGACCACAGGCTACACAAGATGGGAATGTACTTGCCATATCCACAGTCAGCAGGTTTACTGCACCAACTAAAGCTGTCTGAAATTCACTCCAAAAGTGTTTTATGCTCTCCCATCTGCTCCACACAACTGTGTAGTCTAGTGTCATCCACACACCAAAGTACCACACCCTGAAGGGGTGTTGGATCATTGCCAGCCCTATTGATAACAAGCAACCCTCTCAAAGGAAGCCTAGTGGCACATCTGCCATCATTCCTGTAAACTTTTTATTTTATGTATACAAACAAGTCAGAAGAAATCTGAATGACCTGCAGATAATCATGTATATTGGATCTGGCCACACCAGAAGATTGTCAGTCTTAAATACAAAGACCAACATACTGTGTCATCAATAGCTGGTAATAATATAATAATATCTGAAATAAAAAAAAAAGCCAAATTGACTGAAAAAAAGTAATACATAATAATAAATAACACTATGTTGTTAGCATAATCAAATTAAAAATAAAACAATTAATCAGCAGAGCTTAAAACTAATAAGGTTTTGGTTGATAACTGCCAAATAGATATTTGTATTGGGTTATTTTTATTGTGCTTTGTTAGTTGTATTCTATCATTCATTCATAATTAGTGCAAGTAACCATAACTGATACATTTTGGTTGTAAATCTACAAGATTATACAAGTTTTTTGGCTTCTTCTAATACATTTGGCTGAAAACCAAGATGTACCCACATAGGTGGTCTGGTGTTTGGTCTTGTGGCTAAACCCAAACGTTAATGTCAATTAATAGTAACTGGAATGCATTCAGTTAGATAGAAGCTATTAAGCACTTCAGAATAAATAGTATGTGCCATTAAAAATAGCAGAAGAAGTAGCAAAGTCCGCGAATGAATGGCTCTTTCTTTGATCCAGCCTGCATTGACAGGTGGATGGAAATGACTGAGGTCAGTTAAGATAATTGCAGTCAGACCACAAGATGTAATTGTGAGAGGCCAAGTTATAAGATTTATCGATCTTAAATAAAGTGCAGTCATTTTCAAAACTAATAAAGGGTACAATCAGATGGCTCAACAACATTATTGTCAATTATGCTTCACCAACTTGAAGGCATTTAGAGCAACAGCTTAGATTAAGGTGTCGTCATTGTAGATGAAACAATGTTTACAGAATAAGCAGAAAAAACTACACATCTATTTCTTATATTTTAAAACAAAGTAAAGTAGCAAATTACTATTAGACTTAATTTGGCTAGTGTAATACTTGACTAGCATAAAACCATACGATATAAACAGCCGGATAACAAAAAGTCAAAATTGATGACAGCCTGCTTTACTAGACTTTGACAAGCAGCTGTATTTATCAGTTGAAACCAAAGGTGACTATGTCAAAATGTGACACTGATAAAATGTCACAGTTGATAAAGTTCTTATAGGCATGTCGTAAATTTCAGGTTTTGTACGACGAAACTTGTGGAAAGTGCCGAGGTTTTAATTAATGTTACCAGTCTGTAAACGTAAATATAATGGATTTAAAAAAGAAAACCAAACAAAAACAGTAATAGGTTTTATTTACCTGAATCCCCGGCAGACCAGTCTGAATAGGAGAGTGAGCCATGGCGTCAAACAAGCAAAGATGACGCCTTTCCTCGTCTCTATAGCTTTCCCTATCAGAGTGACAATACTTCTCTGACAGATCTCACTTCCAACGCAACAGTCTCTTTTAGGCTGTTAGGAATATCAAAAGTAGACGCCACTTGTTTAAAAATAAATAAATCCTTTTCACTTGTCGACTCTTACTTGAATCTGCCTGCCTGTCTTCTTCTCACTCGCCTTCCGCAGTTAGAGATAGCTAACGCTAGCCACTTCAGCTGCTAGTTAGCAAACAATTAGACGAATAACTTAAAACAACTGTCTATTAGCGCGTCAGTTGCTCCGTGATAAAACAGAGGTCTGGTTGGAAACAGTTGCGAGGAGTATGTAGACACACGGTGCAGTGCTGTTACGTCGCTTGTTGTTTTATTCTCTCATCACTTTTCTCTGCCTCGCGGCGCCATCTTGGTTAATGTCATTTTCATTTTCCATTGGACCAATCAGAGTGAGGAAGGAAGGACGGCAAGGAGGTCGTCATTGGTAAACCAAAAATCGTCACAGGAGGAAGGACTCCACGCAGACAGGTTGCAAGGCTAAATAGAGGAGCTTTGGCTGGATTACCAACTGGGCAGTGATTTGCTTTAGAACTGTACTGATTTGAAGTATTGCTGCTTTTCTTCATAAATATGAGACGTTGTACGCACAAATGCATTTTCCTTTTAATCATGGCTTCATTTACGAAAGGGACTGAACAGGCTTTTTCAAGGGTCTGACATTAATTATCTAATTATTTTCAAGAGGTATTCAGCACTGTTTAAGAATTAACTGACCAGGAATAAGTGTAAATCTTTCCCTTTTATCCTATTTAAAAAAAAAACATTTTTGGACCATTTTTAGCAGTGAAACAATTTAGTCATACAATTTTTACCATTTTTAGGCATGTTTTATTGAAGCCTAATTTTCAGCTGTTAGATAAAGTTGTTTTATGTATTAACAATATTTCTTCATAATGTATAAAAAAACGATAAAATGCCAAATGAACTTTCACCAGTGAAGTGACTCTATATTATTTCTCGGGACATATCCTGGTAATGTAGCTCCAACAGACACCTGGAGAAACAAGTCTTTCCATGGACTTTAGACCTGTCACAGGTCTACCCTGCCTTCTACCTAGGGATTGATTCAAGCTTCCCACATATCTCTGTTGGAATAAGTAGGAAATAGATAAATATAGAAAACGGATTAATTGATTTTCATAACTGTAATTGTTCAACATTTCATAATTATCACATTTTGAAACTGGGGGTTTTACATTGTGCTATTATGTTTCAAATAACTCAGAATCTCCAGGAAAGCTTGATAATAAAATGTATAATTAGATGCAAACAAAAAGAAGTTAAATTTGATTTCTACGTCAACAGTAAATTGCTGCAAAAACATAAATGCAGTGATCTAATGAGTACTGAATTATTAATCATTTGGTACCTACTCATATAGTTATCTCAGAGAAGGTCTGAAATATTAATTTCATGCCTGGAAAGCAAATTTTGGCAAAAAGAAAAAAAACAAACAAACCACAAAGTAGTGACTGAGGAACAAACAGGAAACATATTTTTATTGCTTATTTGAACATAAATTACATTTAAATATAAACAATCAATTACTCTCAGTGACGATAGACAATCAGCTTGATAAACAGACCGACCGACCGCACCACCACCCTTTCTGTTGTGATGCAGAAGTAGCGTGACAGCACAGCATGTTTTTTTCTGATTATACTGATGTTTATATAAGGGTAATAGTTATACTAGGATACACTAATAAAGTTTAAAAAATGTAACCAAACAAACAACCAAAAAAGAACATACACACAGACACATGTACAGATCCTTTTACATTCTCTGTTGTTCACATTTTGGATTGTTTGGCTTTATCATTGTCATAAGTGCTGCTATCTGAGTATCTCCTGACCATTTCAATCTCTGCCTTCTGTAGCTTGCTTTTATCATCCTTGTCATCATCATCATCATCAACATTCGTCTTGAACTGGGCCTCGATCTCCGCAGGGTCGATGTAAGTGTAGAAATATGCCATAATGGAGAAGATGAAGCACACTGCAACCAAGAGGGAGGCAAACAGGGTGTATTCTGCCCACTTCAAAGAAGAAACAGACATGACACAAGTTATTAAAATCTCAGCATGCGTTGTCTTTAATGTCCTTAATGGCACAGAACTGTGTAACACACACACTCCCCTTTTTACCTGTTTGGGAAGCTTGAAAAGCTCTGCCACAATCAGAACAATGAAGTTGCCAACAGCAACAGTCAACAACCAGCCTGCTTGAAGCACTGCTTTCATGTTACTTGGTGCCTTTACGACAAAGGATAAAATAAAAAGAAGGCCATTAAGACAGATCAAACACAGGTATACCGAAAAATCAATGAGAATAAGATGATACTTATTGTCTCCTGAAGCTCCGCTTTACATAACATTGTCATGATTCAATATCATATGTAGAGATTGTTCTTTCAGGTTTACCTGAGAGTAAGAAAACTCCAGGCCAGTAACAGAAAACATCACTTCTCCTGCAGTGATAAAGAAATACTGCGGGATCTGGAGTGCCATGTGAACCGTGTTTGGCTGGATGTCCTCTACCACAGTTACAAACTCCTGACACTGAAACATATTAATAAATAAATATATTTCAATTTAAAGAGGAATTTTGCCAAAGATTTTATTAGATAAAACCACAGTATTAAACTGACTCTAAATAAGACTTGCTATAGAAAATGGATGGATAACTTTATTTATTCAGTAAATATCTTCTGACATCCCCGCCCTCAATTCCATTTTATTCCAGGCTCTCTCTACTTAAAATGTAAATATTACAAATAGGTTATAAACTGTGTAATTTGCTGTAAATGATTGTTAAGAACAAACGTTGTAGTTTTCATCAAGCATTACTTAAAAGAAAGTATGTGAATATTTGAATAATCAGAAGCCTCATCTATGTTCCCCAAAACAATGGCACATAACCAGACAACCTTTTTAGTGTTTCACAGTCAGTATAAGTGAGTGGGGAAAATGTGCAAGTGAGATATTAGAATTTGCAGTATTGAATAGTTTTTCAACAAAATAGATGTTAAGTGGCACAGAGGACAAATATGTGTCAGGTTAGAAAGAAAAGGAAAGGTCAAAGGCAGCAAGAAATATGCAGATTATTTCCACTTTTCCTGTTTTAGATTTGATATTTTTCCAAGATGAAAGAAAAACAGCTATTTCTTAACACTTGTCTCTCTCAGTCACACACAGGCGGACAGGATTGAGCACAAAAACAGTTGTTAGTATTTGAAACCATAAGCAAAACTTACATCTTCTCCAAAAGTTAAAGTGCTGTGGATGAAGACAGTATAAGAACTTCCAAATCCAATGTCTCTGCTGAATTCACATGACCGTGAACCACTTTGTAAAGTGAATGTCACCCTGATGAGAAAACAATACAACTTTAAGAGATTCTATAATTATCAGGGGAAGAATTGTCTTTGATAAAAACCACATAGATTGAAAATAATCCTTACTCTCCATTTTTTATCATGGTGTAGTTGGAATAATAAGATGGCCCAATTAAGCCAAATTGTTTGTCAGCAGCGGAGACGTTGACTTCTATGTCCTTTCCATTCACAAATCTGAAATAACAACACAGTGAATAAAACCATAATCATATATAAAGCCCTAAAAATTGTTCTGTTGCATCACCATTTTCAAGAGTCAACACTGCATGTTTAGGGTTGTAGCAATATGGACTAAAACAAATGTTTATACATCATAACAACAAATTATACCTCTTATTTTTGGTATACTGACTGATTAATTGCAGCAGTGTTAAAGTAGATTAAACAATTAAAATCAAACTTACCGGATTGCATTATCTCCTTCTTCCGGTTTTGAAGTCAAATCACTAGTCTTAAGAAAGAAATAATGGATATTTTGATCATTCTTCCATTATAAGCCTTCATTTGTGTCTATATACAGTAGAATACTGAATTAAACCCAAAGTACCGAATCAGTGTTGCAAGTTATTTTCATTACTGTGGGCTTACAACTCACCAGGACCCATTCATCACTGAGGATTTCAGGGATAAGAAGCGTTTGTCGCTTTCCTTTAACCAAGGGAATATTTTTAGTAACTGAAGAGGTTGTCGATGATAATGAAACACTAATTAGTTCAGTTTCAATTGTCAAGAAATCAGCACTGGCCTGCAAAACAAAGACAATGTTGAAGCTGAAATACGTACAGGGGGTTTCATTTAACATTAATGACATTTTTTTATACAATTATTAACCGGTAAAGGCAAATTTCGCAAAGGTTGGGTATACGTAGGATGACATACCTGAGCTGCAGGGAGATCTAGAGTATTGTTTTGCAGCTGAGCTCTAACTTCATTACTGCCCATGTTGAGCAACTTAAGCTGACTCTGGGAGGTGGATGGAAAGACGGGTAATGTTTTCTGAAAAGCAGATCAAAGTAATTTACTTAGACAAACTCCAACAACATACAGTATGTGCTTTTTACTTTTTATTTTTTACTTAATTTATGTTTGAAGTACAGAAATGTCTTGGCTTCAAGGTATCTTACAGAAAAGAAGCAAAGACAAAATGTTGTTGACTTACATCAATTTGAAGCTGGACCACAGCAGCGCAGACAAAAGCCAGAGCTGCCAGGAACATCCCCACTGTCATTCTTTTCAGAGGTCTGTTGATTTAACAATAAGTTTTATTAATGATTTCTATAAAATGAAGCAAACACCTTTATTTCAGAGAAAGAATAACTTTATAATCTCTGTAGCTTTGTTTTCATGCCTGGCATATATATTATGGGTTTTTTCGGAATCCTCTGGCTTTGTGTTTATGTCTGTGATTTTAAGCTTCCTCTTTTTGACAGTTTAATGCCCCCCCTCCCCCCTTTTTTTTTTACAATTTTAAGAAAAGCCTAAGTCTCTGAGGCTCTCTAGCTAAAAGCTTATGCAATTTACTTTTAAGGAAAAATTGCTAATATGAAGTGGCAGCGAGCAGCTGCTCAGCTTAGCCTGCTGAGGTTTGTGCTTTTTTCCTCCCTTTTTCAGCAGTTTGAGCATGCATCAGCTCAAGATGCTCCACACCACCCCATTAGTTCCTGTGGAACAAGGTCCATATAACTATTTCATGGTAGCTGCATGCACTTGTACACAAAGCCTATGTACTGTATGTAGTATCTGCCATCACTTGTCTAGTAAATATTTGCACCAGTCAGCCAGGGCCCGCAGAGTTTCCCTGCATTCAGCTGTGTGCAGTCAAAGTGCAGAAGGAGCAACAGAGCAGGATGGATATTTGTTATGAGGAAAGATTTTACATGAGCATCACTGTAACCCAAAGCACTTCAGTGCTTCACTGAAAGACTACTAAGACTGGAGTTTAATTAAATAGATGCATTAAAATCTTTGGCACACCTAAACCTCATTGTGTGGTCTAAACAGAGTATGAATTTACCCAGAACAAGTACCCATTTATTTTCTACTGGGGGGAGCAATTTTTCAAATGTAAGACACTTGCAGTATGCATGCAGGCTCTGACTGGTGGAGAGCTTGGTGGTGCAGAAAATGTAAATGACAGCCGTGTTGATGGGACTACCTGCGCCTTCATTCTGCGGGTTGCAGCATTGCACTTGGGGGCATTGTTACTGATGCATATTAGTTGTTCAAATTCAGTTAAATAAAGGGGGAACCGTTTCGGAAAAAAAATTGCAGTTTGGCATAAATTTGTTGCAAAAAAATCACATTCCCTTTGTTAGAAAAGTCCACTTAAAAGCTGCTTGTAAAAAAAAAAAGATTTGTACGTTTGAGAGCAAAAAGTAACCCTTTCATTGCCTGCATGCAGTTATTGATTCACAACGTCATCAGGAAACAAATACAGTATTCCTCATGGGTTCACTTACGTGAAATTCAGGCCACATTTTTTGATCAGAGGGTAAATCACACTGTCCATAATCGGCACCAGAGTCAGGATCAGGATGGGGTTGACTGTCTAAGCATAAACGGCACAGTGAGTTTTTCCTGAATAAATGAGGTAAGACTTTACATGCTCGATTTCCTCTAGCTTACCTGCATCTGATCAGGCTGTATAACAAGTAGCCCCTGCAGACACAAAGAAAATATCATGAAGATGTTGCTTTAGTGGAATATAGAAAATTATTACTTTGGTTTTAAAACCAAACTTACAAATTCTCCATTCATTGTGGTGGCTTGCAGAGTCCATCTTGAACCCTTTAATATAAACAGAAAATGTAGCATACCTATGTCAGCAAACAGGTCATGTTACTTTAGAAACGAAATTTGACGTTAAACACACCTTTTGATCAAAAAGAGTCCAGAACATCGGCAATGGGATGTACAAAAAGAGGACCTTCAGCACCATTTTGATTTGAGCGATGAGGAGTTTCTGCAATGGAGAATGAAGAGCTGTTTTAACACTGAAGAAGCAGCTTTTATAATCCAGGAAAAAAACGCTTACATCATATTTTTCCTCTGCCCAGTCCATCCAGTGCTTTCTCTTTGGGTACCTATTGCTTCTGTGCCTGAAGCGGTTTTTAATGGCAAACTGATTTTAAAATGAACAAAGTGAAAGAGAAGAAGGTAGTTCAGAACCATCGAAACTCACTGCTGGCAATGTGTGAACATTAATACAGAAAACATTGATATAAATGACTTACCGAGATACATTTACACACAGACATCATAATGTTGCCCTCTGGTTTAGCTTTGTAGTACATGCCACTCCCCATGATAAACACCACTGTTGTCCAAAACCACAGGAAAATCAATTATTACCCAAGCATATTACATTCATGCTTCATATAGAGAACAACTCTATCTTTTTAACACATACCAAGTGCAACCACCATCAGGGCTGCAGGGACACCAAAGGCAAGCGAGTAACACTTCTGCTTACTGTAGATACCACATTCCTGAGCTGCAGATGGAGACAAAGATCACACATTCAGCAATAACTTCAGTTTCACTCATCCTCAAGTACTCTTATGTTTATGATACTTTTTATCATAAAATTCATATCCCATCTACCTCTGAGGATTGGAGTGATAATGGTTGACAGGAAACTCCCTCCATTGATGCACAAATAGAAAACAGAGAAGAAAGTTCTTCTTTGCTTTTCCTGCACAGAAGCAGAGTGTCCATTTTATTGTTCAGTACTGAATGTGAGGTGTAAACATCTTTATTTGTACAGATTATTTTTAAGCATAACTCTAGGGGTGATGTTGTTAATGTAACAAACTGCTTGTGACCTATTAGCCTCAGGATTCATAGCA
>JBBDHI010000013.1:13431404-13446712 GCA_037177115.1 Craterocephalus stercusmuscarum | reverse complement strand
TTATTCAGGACTTGTGTGTAATTTGGTCTCTCAATAAACAAATACTCAGGAAGTTTATTTGTCCCTTAATCAAAATGAAAGTAACTGCATTTTTTATGCAGTGGGACGGTTTGATCCTCCCTTGCAGATCATAAGTCTTATAATGTTATTATTTCCACTGTAAAGAACAGAAATCCACCGAAGAACCATCTTACCTGCAAGTGTGTCCTCACAAAGGATTTACGCCCTGTATAGTCAAAGTTACTCTTCATGAGGAAATACAACAGATGGGCTGCGTCGCTCCGAATCGAGCTCAGCTTGGAGTTGCAGCATTTCAGGATCTCGTAGCAGAACGCTGCACACATGTCTGCACGGCCTTCAAAAAATGTGCACGGGAACTAGAGAGTTGTAAAAACAAACCAGTCCTTAGATTCTGGGATCACATCAAGCCATGACAAACAGTGTATAAATAAAGTTCATCACACCTTGTAGATGAAGGTGCGCAGTGTTGTGAAGACCTGCTTGAGGGCGGTTTCTGACTGATTGATGCGCAGGAAGCAGAGGTGGACTTCAAACACCTTCTTCATGAGTGGACTATGGCCATGATCAGAGCATAGCTGTGCCTGTGGAGACGGCAAGCATCATCTCTGAAACTGTGGCTCTGATGAGGTATCGATTATCAAAATGACCTCAAAGTCTGACAAGTATCTTTTTTTTTGTACCTTGAATCCCATAATGAAGATGTTGAGTGTGTCCAAGACTGTCAGACAGACTTCAGTGGCGATGTTGGCCTCCAGCAGCGACTGATTCAACACATCTGCATCAGAATGACTGTATGCTGCAAAGACACAACAACACGCTGTAGCTCTTTCATGCACAGAGGCCAATTTGTCATATATATCGTCATATCTCTCAGTGTTAAAGGCAAAGCTGGTGCTTAAAAGATGGGAGTCTTTTTTATATTCTGAAAAGATAAAGGTTTCATTCCAAACTGGAGCTAAAAATGATCTTCCTGCACACAAGCACCATGTTTTATTACATGAAAGGTGACAGGATTGTGGAGTACAACCTAATGTATCATTTTGTGGTGGGGATGTACAGCAAGGGCTCAGATGGAAAACAAAAACAGATTCACAACAACAAATTCATCCATGTGTACCACAGCTGTGACATCAAGCCCAATGGAAAATATGACATCCACTGTAGCGAGCACAAATGCGGCCAAGTGGTAATAATCTCCAACAGTCCATTTTGGACACTACACATATGCTTCTTCTTTATTTACACTGCATTAAACTTTTTCCTACTGAGCAAATAAACCATCCTCGACACATTCTCTCCCTGTTTGTTAACATTTCTGGTGCAAGCTCATTTCCACAATGTTTTTACTTAACTTTCCAGGAAATGTCGCCAACATCCCCAGCATAAATGACATTTAGGGGCACAACCTCTGTTTATGAACAGTCAGCCATTTTCTTTGAGATATTAAAAATATTTCTGAAGAAATTCAAGCTACTTTTGTTTTCCAACAGTGGATAGATTTTGGAATGAAACTCTTTGCATTTTTCATGGATTTCTTTCACAAAGTGAATAAAGTCCAAAGCAGATGCGCAGATGGATGAGAAGATTTAGAAAGACACCGTTCAGTTAAAATGGGCATGCTCTTCTTTCAATCAGACGAACAGAGCCAGTAACAAACGTCCTGTCAACCTGACACATTCTTACCATGGTCTACAGATATTCCAAGAATACTTGAAATCTTTCTTACACTGAAAACACAAAGAAACTGCATTAAATGATGCCATTTAACAGTTCGACCCCTTTGTATCCCCCATGCAGCTAAAATCAGCAGTTCCAGTTTTCTGGAGAAAAAAAAAATCTGCCTGACAGAGGATGAGGACGGAGATGATGAAAAGCATGAGGAGTCAGACTACATGAAGTGAGGCGGAGGAAGGTCCTCTGCAAGTGGGATGTTTGTTGACAGCTGGAGTATGGAGGCACTTACTGTGGTTAAAAGTGTATGAGTTATCCAGGCTGCTGAGCTGCTGTAAGCGGGCATGCATCATTCCCGCCCTGTTACGGGACACAGGCAGAGTCTGAGACTTCCGCTCATGTGCTACGGGTCCTGCCCCATCCTGGTTCCTGATGGGGAAACAGGATAATGTTAGACGGAGGGCCAGATGTCAGCAGAATTAGCAAAGCAGGCCGGAGTGAAAACTGATTCATTTAACACTCCTGAGTGATGGAACAAGCACTCAAATGTGCTGAGAGCCGATGAAAGTCTGCAGATCTTAAAAGAGCACATGAGATTTTGAAGGTGAAATTGCGTGGTTATGAATGTTTGGCATGCAGTTTAATTAAAGGTGTCGATTGTTTCAGCAGCATTAACACAGCGAGTTCAAGCTAAAGCCGTGCACGCGAGAAGAGAAGAGGCAGCGAGTTTTGAGAACAGAGAAACGAGTCACAGCACTGCAGCATCTTCTACTGGAGGCGAGAAAACATCATGCAACTAAACTGAAATGTCAGATCCACCGTAAGGCTTACCCAAGCAGGAGAGGGCAGGAGCCCGGTTTTATGTCAGTGTGTTAAACTGGCCGGCATTTCGGTGAGCAGAGATAGGAACAGCGGTGGGTGGGAGGTTAGAGAGAAAGAACACTCAAAGCCCTCTGAGAAGCGAGGCCAAAGTTTCCAATTAAGGAGCGTGTTTGGATGAATTTTCAATTAAACTTCAAGTACTTCTAAACATTGTGAAAACTCAGATTTACAATTATCTTTTCAACCAAAACAATTAATAAATCAACAAACAGAATCAACAAATAGATTAATAATCCTCATAAACAGCATGAAACAGGGTGCAATAAACTGTTCTGTTTACTCGTAGAAAACAAGCCAGGAATCCTGCAACATTACCTTGCAATGTATCTCTTCCCCATGTATCTGAACTGATGGAGGCACACCCTGAGAACGGATGAGAAAAAAAACAAATCAGTCTTCTTTTCTTGTGGTGCGTTTCTAGAACGACAAAAAGCGTCTCACTCGATCAAAGTGAAGAAGTCCATCAGCTCAGCGGAGGAAGCCTTGTTCCAGTACGTGAACAGTGCATCTGCAGGAGACACAGATTTGCACTGTAGAGAAAACTTGGCTTCTTCATAGTAAACATGGCGGTAGGCTCAGTGTCTGAGCAGCACATTAAAAAACAGCAAAAGGGGAGATTTTACCCTCGGACATGCTTTTAAGCACATGTAGGAAACACATGAGGAGGCTCTTGATCTCAGCCTGGTCCAGTTTATCGCATCGCAGCAGGGCACTTCCCAGGGTGGAGGCGGGCTGATGCTGCGGGACAAACAGGGCAGTCAGAAACAGACAGACAAATATTCAATGCTGCTCTTGGACAAGGCAGCCTCGTGAATTGTGCTAAATGAGACCTT
This sequence comes from Craterocephalus stercusmuscarum, assembly GCA_037177115.1. NCBI lineage: Eukaryota > Metazoa > Chordata > Actinopteri > Atheriniformes > Atherinidae > Craterocephalus > Craterocephalus stercusmuscarum. The sequence continues at coordinate 13,443,305 of JBBDHI010000013.1, read as the reverse complement.
GTGATGGCAAATTTGACTGTGTTGACTGGTCCAGTGAGGACTGAAATTTTTGGTTAGATTTTGGGCCAACCATGCCTCAGAATAGGCACAATTACCTGAAATTAAACTGACAAAAAGAAATCTATGTGGAGACTAGTCGCAGTCTTCTGTCCGTTTCTGTGTTGTCAGTCAGACCTTAGACTACTTCAGCTCATTTATAAAGGGCCAAACCATATGGGCTACCAGAAATAATATGATATTTATAATTCACTGTTACAGGCATTAATCAAATCTTCTGACTTGCATAGCAAATATGACATGATTAAAATGTATTTTCTGAAGCTCTGAAGAACATAAACCAGTCAAGCTATACTAATGGAGTCATTCACGCAGATGTTGCAAGGCTCTACGTACGCTGGAAAATGTGACACCGGACAACATACATCATTTTCTTCCAGCTGAGCTGCAGAGCAGGGAGCAAACAAAACCAAAGCAGCGGCACAACAGCTCTACCACAGCAAGGGGCTGGAAATACACCAAGCACGTTCCTTTGCCAGCAGTTAGTCTAGACCGTGAAAGTGGCTGGGGATGACTTCATGGAAAGCATGAGGCAGTCGCTGTGGTTTCTTTAAAGGGTGCAGAGTGGAGACCTTTTACACTTAAGTTAAAGTTCCTGAAGAGGTGGGCAAAGCTGGCGGACGGCTATTTTTATTCCATATGACTACTGGTGTCAATATTGTGTAGTTCTCTTCTCCTTACGACAGAGTCCAACATGAAAAAAACCCAACAGCAAGGCAGTAGAAACAACATTTTGCGTCAAATCGGCATGATCTCAGATTTAACTTGAGGTTGATTATTATCAGACTGAGAAATGGAATCACATCTGGTAAATGAGCAAACCCTGTGGTATGACACGTCTGCTTTATAGCACAGGAATAAGTTGCAAGACTTTCTGGCAAAGAAAAGGCTCAGAGTTTTGGGCACTAAAAACACTCTCACACACGCTATCATTCCCAGATGGGACACTCCTTAGAGGTGTGAAGGAAGGAGGTGTTTAGTACTTGAAGTGAAATGCTGGAGTGGAGGGCGCTCTCTGGGACACAGGGGGCAGTGAGCAGGGAGAAGTCCATGGTGACACGCTTGGTGCGCAAGGAGATCATGGACTCCTCAGTCTCCGTAAAGAAGCGCAGGACATTGATAGAGTGTCTCCGTACGAACTTCTCCGTCTGCCCCGGCCAGCCATACAATGACGGTGGGAAGGTAAGGGTAGAAGTTAACAAAGAGTGACATTCTGTGAAGCTTGTCATTATCTGGGGACCTCTGCTGTGGTGTCACAGAAAGATGACATTTGATTTCTAATAATCTGCGCAGGAAATCGCTTCACTGAATACCTTATCCAGAGAATTGCCTTTATCGGTGTTCCGCTCGGGCAGGCTGTTCCCGGAATCAGTGCTGATGAGCGAGCCGCGCGAGTCCGCGTGGCGCACAGAATTAATGTTGGGGGTGGACGCCGCATGGGGCGAAGCTGCAAAGAAGAAGGAAAAAGAGCTGCTTGATAAGGACCTGAAAGTAAGATCTAATTCCTGCTGAAGTCCAACCCCATCATCGTCTCACTCACTGGTGCCTGATATGACTCCAAAAACATCTTTGTGCAAACTGGTGTCCAGAAAGGTGCTGGACCTGGGAGGGGTCATCAGGGAGTTGCTCAGGAGTAAATCGTCTCTTCCGTTCTGAAATGAAAGCAATGCAACATGATGTGGGGAAGATCAAGTAGGTGGGTTCATATCGTGCATTTCCATCCTTGTTTCTTATACAACTTGTTATGTCATCTTTTAAATTTTACGACCTGAAAGACGACACCAAAGATTTGATGCCTTTACAGGCAACAGCAGTACACAAAAGCAGCCACTAGGTGGCTCTCGTACATTGTTGGAGTGGTTGACGGTGAACGGGGAAACTTCCTTCACATTCAGCCTGTTGACGTTTTCCTGAAGCAGGCCAAACAAGGGAAAGTACAGAGTAGCCAGCCTAGCCTGCTGGCTCTGAGGAAAAAAAAACCCCAAACAAAACAAAAACTTAATACTCATCAAAATCACTCCCATATGTTAGTGAAAACGCAACAAAAACAAAGACAGAGAAGCAATAAAAGGCACAACATACCTTAGAGGTGTAGCGATCATCAAACGTGTGTTTCATCATCAGGTTCTTCAGCACCTGAATGGCTATTTGGCGAATCTCCCTGAACTCCTGCAGAGCTGCACTCACCTCCCTGAGCAGCAGCCCGACCAGGAAGTGGTTTTTACAGAAGTCATCTGTCAGAGAGTAATCCAACTGGAGGTCTGTGATGCAGATAAAGAGGATAATGAGGATATTATGACTGATTGATGAGAGGAGGTAAAGTCACAAACACCCCACAACAATGAATGGTGCATTTCTGATTTCAATATCAATTTATTCTGATGAACAATAAGAGAACATAAAAAGCTGCGAAGTCTAGAGATTTTTGCCAAAAACCTGAGCAACAGAGGACAATTTGTATGAGGACAAAAAAGACACCGAGACAAGCTTAGACTTTCAGGTTTGACAGATTGCCACTGTGTGAAAGAGAGACTGTTGAACACCAACAGTGTGGAAAGACAAACAAGAATTAAGCTTGTGTTGAACAGCAGCAGCAGCTGTTCACAGATGGTTTCTATTTAAGATGGATGAAGAAAATCCCAAATCACACATATACACAGACAGCAGCAAAGATGCGTTTTTGTCTGCTTTAATCTTTTCCAAAACCGCTTTATAAACCTGCAGGTTTGGAAAAGACATTTAAAGAGATATCCGATTTTTCTGCAATAACAGAATATGTTGAGCTTTCTCAACAGTAGTCATTGACCCCAAAGCACTTCAAGATCCCAACTTCAGACATGATCGAATTTTTATCTGCTGTGTTTTGAGATGACATGCAAGCAGCACTCCTTGCACCTACCTACTGGAGTATCATATGACTCCACTGTATCATATGAAGATAACAAAGCTAATTGAAGAAAACAAAAAAAAAAGGAAACAAAGTGCATTTTGTCAAAAAAGCAGACTGATAAACAAAGCAATTTATTTCATCTCAATATTCTTCTTCAACAAATCAATCTAAGCAAACTGAGACGAATGAGGTTGTCATAAAGTTGTATGAATTTATTTTTCTCACCTTGAAACCTCAGTATCCTCCCCTTTCCGAATGGCATGGGTAGATTCAGGGGCACAAAGTGCTCGTGGTTAGACACAACACGCAGGAACTCAAACTTGAACTCGAACAGTGTCTGCATTAAGAAACAACAGAAACGAGAGAAGCACCTTTAATGTAACACAACCCACTGTCAGGGTGAATTTAATGAAATCAGGCTGTCATGCACTTTGTTTCCACAAAGGCTCTGATTCATACCTTTGGATCTCCAGGCATAAAGCAGTTAATATAGTTGTTGATCTGCTTGAACACAAAACCACGGTCCATCAGATTGAAGCAGCGCTGCAGAATAATGGGAAAAAGCCATTAAAAAAAAAAAACTTTTATGTTGATCTGTCAGCATGTGCAGACGGTTTAGAAGTTTTCGCCACCTTGATGAAGACTGCCAGACTGTGGTTGGCGTTCCGAGCAGCATCCAGGTTGTCCTTGTACTTCTGGGTGATGTGCGGCATCATCATGTTGACCAGAGTTTCCACAGTGTGATGGAAGGATGCTGAAAAACGCTGATTCCTGGACAGCTGACGGGTACAATCACAGCACCGGTATTGGTAAAAACAATCTTGTTTAACACTGCACACCCTAGTTTACAAGATACCTTTACTTACCTTTACTTTGCAGCTTTCAATCAAGTACTGAGCCATGGACTTGACTAAAGCATCGAAGAAATACCAGGAGTACTACAGAGCAGACAAACATCCGTCAGAGAGCAATAAAGACAAAGCTCTTATTTAGAATCAAACTGTCCGAAATGGTTTCAAACAGAGCAAAACAGTTACTTTGAGCAGCTTGTTACTCGTCAGGAAGTCGGTGGAAGGTTTTAGGATCGCAGTCATGGCTTTAGCTAATTCTTCATGCACTGTTCGGTTGATGGAGGATGTGTATGGCTCAGCCCTGAATACAAACTGCGTGCAGAGATACATGTCAGCTCTCCTGTGCAAAGACTGAATTCAGGTCTAATTAAACAAACGGGAATGTTCACCTTCACGTAAGAGCGAAGGTAGTGCTCCAGGCCTTCTTCGTGGCACTGGGCAACAATGTGGATCATGACTCTGAAAGAGAACAGTGCGAGACGAGATGAGAGAAAATCATATTATTATGATACTCCTGTTGCAACTGTACTGACAGGTTTATCAGATCACAAACAAAAAGTAAATCAGTCTTTACTATAACCATCACCTAAAGATCTGATCCTACAAATTTACCTTGTTTATACAGCAGTACCACTGAAATACGGCTTTATGTTAATCATAAATTCATTTGATTATTTGGATTCTAACACATAGACATGTAAAGGAAATCTCAGGGGACGTGCCTGGTGACGTTTACTGCCACGTCCTCTTGGGTGGCGCTGGTCAGGACCCTGAACAGCTGATTAAGGATGGTTGGCAGGAACTTGATCATTACATGAGTCTCCATGGCGTGCAGACTCTGAGGGAAAAATTAATAAGAAATGCGATTATAAAAGGGATAAAATAAATAAAATCACATCACGTCATGTGTAAGAAATAAAACATAAAAGTTTACTGCTAACTATTTTGTGTGGAGCCCAGTTTCATAAGAGATGATATGAGTGAAGTGGACTGGGCTACTGACCAGCTTTATCCTCTAGTGACATGAAATTGCAATACTCGTGCATCAATGTGTTAGTACAGGAAACTAGCATCAGCTAAGCCAAGACATTTGGCAAGCTGTCATCCAAAGCTGACCTACTGTTTGACCCTGAGGCTGTTGTTTGTATTCGCCGCTGTGTTTACGTTAAACTCGGAACATGCACTGAACCATACGATGCTTTCTGTATCGATGTTCATCAAGCGAGACGAGAGTGGTGATTCCCACAGACTGAGAGTAAGTTAAAAGGGGGAAAAAAAGTAACAATCGAGCAGGTAGTGCCATAGGAAACAAATGGAAAACGAAGTATGCCAGCCGGTGGAGGAGCTGTGACAGATTTAGTGGCATCAGCTTGACCTCCGCAGGTAAATAAATTCAGTATGGCTGGCCGAGAAAAAAGTTCTGCGCAAACCGTCCAGAAGAATGCGCTGCTGGCGAGCTACAGCGCACGGGAAAGAACATTTATTTCCATCTGACTCAGCATCTGCTAAGTTTGATAGCTTGTGGTTTCATGGTGAACATGAGCAACAGCTTGCTTGCAAATGAATACGTGCAAATGAATGTGACAGACAGAAAAACGCCACACTTCTTTGTAGTTATTCAGAAAGTTGCAGTTGTCATCCTGTATTTGTGCTTCCACGCAGGACAGTGTTCCCAGTTACACACTCACTGACTTTGTGTCAACATTGGTGAACTGCGCTATGACTCAGTGCAGGATTTAAAGGTTTTAAAGCTTCTCTGGTTGCATTTCTCAAGATATCAGATTAACTGCATTAAATTATAATAGCAAAAATATACCATACATGCTAAATAAGAAACAATAAAGATAATCTTTGAAGTTTATCCTATGTCCTTAATGTAATAATCTGATTGTGTGTGAATCTGTCTTCAGTTTTCCTGACAACTGTTATGTCCAGTCTACTTTTTGGCTTGCTTAACTTGTTTGGCTGGTGTGCTGCTGTGAATCAGTAAGCCTCAGTAGTGACTGGGAAGTAAATCGGGTAAAGTTTTCAAAAGCAGTTGTTGTGTGACTGGCTGTCTGAATTTGAGGCCCTCATGACCACAATGCAAGCCAAGTTTTCATCCGACGGTTGGATTTTTAAATAGCTGCCTCTGTAAATGTGTTCGGCTCTTCTGCCTTTATTTATTTACTGAAACACACTCTCTCCCTGACAACACATAAAACCAGGAGATCAACTTTAGTTGGATATCTACCCTGACACCTTAGTAAGGATGCTTTACCTTCAGGTATTTGACCAGTTCTCCTCCTGATACCTGGGCTCCTGATGCTATGCTCTGACAGTGATGAAAGAAATTGTGTAAATGTTGATCCTGAAACAGAAAACACAGTAGTTTATTTTATGTAGCTGCAAAGAGGAACAAATACGGAATAAATCAACACAGATGAATCAGTAGCTTCTCTAAGACTAACCTGAGTGTAGACAGTGGACACAAGGTGAGTTGACAGCTTGAATAAGGGCTTGCCTCCATCAACCCATTTGATCTCAGGACCTACATGCTGCAACATGACAAAGATTTATGTTTGATTGGGATCTTTAAGCCGTCTACAGGTGCGCAAAATCTCATTTCCAGTCAAGCGCTGTGGTTACTCAAAGCTTGTTCTTCATCCATGTTGCACAACCAGAATTAAATGTGTTCTAAGGAAAGTGTAAGACTGGCTGTCAAAGATTGTCTGATGGTATCTTTAGCTTTACATCAATGCAAATATTAGAGCTACGGTTGGTTGTACACCAAGTCTTGGGCATAAAAAAAGAAGAAAGAATGAAGAGATGTATTCCTGATCATAATTTTATGCTGGTAAAGGAGGGAGTAAATAACACATCACCAGTTGATGGCTAAGGGTAAAATGATGATTCCTCATATTATAAAATAACAGGAGTGGCAATCTGGCAATACGAGAAAAGAAATAAAAGAATAAATGAAAAGAATAAATATAAGAATTCAAAATGAATGTTTGTAGATAATTTCATGAACTTCGTATATTTTTATTCATTCTTAAATGGCTTTTTAAACATCTTTTGCCATTTTCTAGAGGATGTGCTCTACCTTGCTGGCTCCCTCCTGACAGCTGAGGTATCCAGCCGGCAGGTTAGCAGCAACGGGGATGTGACTCTCATTCATGATCACCCGGCCATCCTTCAGCAAGGGAAGCCAGGCGTAACCCACTGAGAGGGGACAAAGGCGAGAACAAAGTCAGCTAATTTGTGCATGTGGGCAACAACCTAATCAACAGCGTAAAATGTTAAGCAAGCGTTGTTACCTTGAGTCTCAATCAGGTCTCTTTTTTTAGTGCTGGCCTTGCTGTTGCTGTCACAGCTCACATGGTAGAAGGTGAAGAGCAGATGGTGTTTCTCATGCAGCTGCGTCGGCAACTCAATCTTAAACTAAGAGCACAAGTAAACCTTCGGTTATCGCCGTCAGTTCATAGACATAATATGACTTCACATTCATGGGCATTTGTAAAAGATGAGTTATGAGGTGTCTCACCTCATCGTAGAATTCAGGGTTGTGCTGGTGATGTAATACTGAGGTAAAGGCATTTTTGGTAAACAAGGGTCCTCCAGGTCGCCCATAGATGCACTGAGGAATGGCAGAAATAGTCAGTGACAGTTACGTGGTGGGGATCTCCTCTGGAAATGACCAGACGCTTGTAGCACAACTTACCTTAAGTGAAACAGCCTCTTCATCATCTGAGTTCCTGAACTCAATGCAAACAGCTATGTTTCTAGCCTTAAGGACACACACACACACACAAATACACACACACACACACACACATGCAGAGTTTAATCAATTAACAACAGAATAAGAGAAAACAAAAGAATCTGCTGGAAAAGTGTTGTGAGGAGAATTTGTGCACAGATTCCCCCTCAAAAGGGAAGCAGCTCAACTTTCCACACCTGCATGAAATGACGCTGCATAACTTAAGATGGCAGTACCTTCGCGAATGACTTCTGGCTGTCGTATTTCAAGTGCTTCGGGTAAACATAGAGGTGATTGTTGTAGATGGTGAAAGGCTGAGAACATTTGGCAATGCACGGCACAAACTCCTCCACTTCATGGAAGATGTTGGCCTTCTCGCTGACATCAAACTGCTTCACAGGAATGTAGGATGAGGTAACACAATCTATACACAGAAGCAGGTGAGATTTAGACCAAATAAACAGCCTGCGGACAATCTGACCGGTCTGTTTGAGTAGGAACAGCTTTCATCTCTTCTGCTGGCTACAGTCAGTGAACTTAGGGGGCTTACTTGTCAAGTCAGGGGCTACACTGTCAATGGTAACATCCAGGTTTCCCAGGATTACAGGCAGCTTGGCTATTTTCTCTGGCCTAAGGAAGGGAAAATAAAGTCAAGTTAAGGATCTACCAGACTGATTAAGAAACGGGCTCATTGTCTAAAAATGCACAAAGGCTATATGAGCGCACTAACAGATGTGAGCAAAGATCTTAGTTTCTAAGACAGAGTAGCTTTTTCCATAGTACAACTTATAGGCAGATATTTTCCATCCAGAACATCTGTAAGACTACTCAAACTTTTTTTCTTTTTACAGCAGAGTTCACTCATAGAAACATTACTAACTTCCTGAAATCGGCCAGTAGTTTGAGCATGTCATCGTTGGACAGTTTGTTGCTGTCCTGCCTGTACAGCGCTGAGAAGCGAGCACTTTTGTCCAGTGTCCCTGAAGCATCTTTGAAAAGAGGTCTGCAAGAAAACAACAGAAAAGTGAAGAAATATGGCTCCTGTCCTGCAAAATTATCTGTAAACTGTACGAACGGCTGTTGATAGGTGGTCATTAATCAGTGCATGGGGAAAGCTTTAATATTAATTAGAATTTCTAAAATAGATGCACCGTGTCTGATTAAATGAGTGTTTATCCTGTAAAATTTAGCAGAAACTGGGTCAGATCTTCAACATAAAATGCATACTCATGGACAGGTTTGAGATTACATAACGGAGAAAAACAAATCCTCTCATTTGTGAAGGCTGAACTAGCAACTTGCTCATTGTTTCATTAAAAGCACAAGATTAATTCATCGTTGGAAATCTGCTCTCAGAGTGAAAACTACAGCGGGGTGTTGCAGGAAAACACACCAAGCCGGATGAACTAAATTTACCTTGCTGCCCAGGCAAAAGGCATCTTATATTGGCCCAGTCGACTGCACGCCAGCTTGGCATTTTTCAGAACCTTCTGTGCCACCTAGTGGAAAACAGATACACACAGCGCGATTTCAACCTCGGCACAAACGCACAAGCTGATGGCTTTCAGTGCTGCGACATCATTCAGCATGCTCCCCATCTCAGTACAACACACACTCCAGCCAGTGTGCTGGACTGAATAACAACTACATGCTCTCTTCAGGGGGCAAGACTACATTTGTAGAGCCAAAATCAATGCTTATGCTGAGTGCCAGGGAAACCAGTCAACAGCAACAAACATGGGTGAATATCAGTGTATAATGTGGAATAACATGATGGAATCCGCTGAGTCTGGAGGAACGTGCCGTCTTTGTACCTTGGTGGAGTCTGAACTCTTCATGTAAGGCTCGGCACAGTGGTTGATTCCCCCCTGAAGCACCTTCTCAATGCGTGCCACCAGGAAGATATCTGGGTGGGGGCATGTTACTGAGAACACTCCCTGTTAAAACAACCAAAGCGTTAGAGTTGAATAGATTTCATTTATAGATTTAAGCAGCCGTACGCAGGTCGTAGCATCACTTTCTATGCTTCCTCTTGTTCCCCCTCACCTGTTGGGGATACTGCAACGCTGCTTCCGGCAGCCCACGGATCAGCTGCTGCCCCTCAGCCCCGGCCTCGCCCCCTCCGTTAATGTACTGACTGCTGTTATTGGGCATCATGCCTCTGACGGACGGGTGGTTTAAGTCCACGTGGAAGTCAGAGGAGATTTTCTTGCCGTTCTGGATGTCGAACAGTGACAGGGTGACATAGAAGGGCTCCACCTGGAAAGAGAGCGAATAGACCAGTGCTAAATAAACTTTGCAGTTAAAAAACTCTCCTCTCTTCAGTTTATGATGCAGTGATTCAATACATTAGATGTGGCACGGTGCCGCTGCATGTAGAGACAACCACGGATGACCGGGGTCAATTCAGCTGCATTCTCCCCATAAACATCAGGAGGGTGAAAGTTAGTTTAGCTGATGTCCAACTCGTGGCTATTGCAATATAACTTCAGTGGCAGGAGCTGGGTGACAAACACCAGAGAGCGTGTAGATTTCAATAGACAGCTTCTGCTGGGAAGGATAGCAGGACATCAGACTTCATTACAAAGATTGTTTGCCATTCTTGAGCCAGCAGCCTGGATGCTACACCAACAGGAGTCCCGGAGCAGTTAAAAAATGAGGGAGGCCATCTGGCCACTGTTACAAGCCATCTCATCCAACTTAAGTAATAACATATCTGTTTAGATGCTACTGTGATGAGGAGAAGCCAGCCTTACGTTTGTCGTCGGCCCCTCCTCGTTCTCTGCCACACAGCTTTGCAGATTAAAGGAGAGGTCATTGCAGTTCACTAGGACACGCTTGCCAAACTTCTCTTCAAACTGCTTCACATCCGGCTCGATTCCTGAGAAGTCAAGCCTCTACAAACAGAACATTTGAAGGTATTAGATTTTTATTAGCAAGTGTTATATGCTGATAGGTGAACTTTGCAGTGCATTAAGCTGTGTTACCTGCGTGTCTGGGTCCAGGGTGAACAGCTTTAGTCTGGTCTCATTCCTCATCCTTGACTCTATATCTCTTGTGCTCTGCAGGGGAAGCAAAGTACTTTATAAATCAAAAGACAAATTGTGCGTGGAGTTCTGCCTTCATTTGGTTTCATCATCAGAATAATTCCTCTTGTTTGCACCTAAATGGAAGTGAAGCTTCATATTTTATTAATGAATCATGCCGGGCCACAAGTACTGCCAGCTTTCCTTTCACTGAAGCACAGTGGAACCTGTCAAGCTGCTTTCCACCATTTCTTCCATACAAACATGTTATTGCTCTGAAACACTGCATGCTGGATCTTTTTTCTTTTATCTGCAAGTCTTCAGCCTGTAAATCACAATATTTAATGGCATTTTTTTTTCTAACTCTGAAAAATCTGTGAAACTCCAGACAGCTTTCCCCCCTACTGGACAGTTATAGAAGGTGGAGGATGCATGTTTAAAGGCCCAATAACTAGTTTGCAGCTTTGGCTTTTGGATGAAACCCAACTGACACCCTGAACGGAAAAGCCATATTACATATAATCCTGAGAGGACCAGTAGGTCTGTATTTAATGTCAGATTAGATCTACAAAAACAAATAGATCACTGAGAAATTAGGTGTGTAGTCCTTAACTCTAAATTGAAGCCACATGTTTGTGACCTTCACTTTTTTAAAGCAGAAACAGAAATGCGGCGCTCCTCTGAATTCGTGAACATCCAACAGAGAGAGCCGGACCTACCTGAAAGCTGTCCATGCTGCCAGAAGAACTGTCTGACTTTCCAAGATCATCATCTACGAAGAGAAAAACAAAACTCACAATGAATGCAGTAGGTTAAACAAATAAAACTTGCACGGTATTTTAAAACCTTGTTAATCTCTTGCTGACATGTGAAAGTTTCGAAAACAGTAATTCAGCGGAGGAGGTATCAGTCGGGATCGAGTGGGAGATACTTGACTTCTTACTGGAATATTTCAAGAAAGCTTTCAGACATTTTGTAGCAGAATTATTTTTCCCCTCCTCTCCTGCACAGGATAATTAATAAAAGCTGAGGAGTTTAGTGCAGCATTTTACTCAAAGCAATCGGCCTTGATTCTGTGCAGCGAAGCATTAAAAGCCTGGGTGGTCTGGTATCACGTCTCCTCACACAGCGTTCAGGGCCGGGGGGATTAGATTAGAGAAAAGAGCCAGGACGAGTGTATGACAGGGTTTAAAACATCTGCTACATACAGTATCCCGAATAAATCAGTGGATTTAGTGGATATCATAATATTTTTTATGTAAGACACTTATCTAATTTAACAGAACCAATGTTACTTTCTGCAATTGTCACTTTAATGACAGATCAACAAGTAAT
>JBBDHI010000013.1:13420608-13431383 GCA_037177115.1 Craterocephalus stercusmuscarum | reverse complement strand
AGTCTAAAACTGAAAGTTTAAGGGAATTGTTCGAACAAGTCTGTAATAAATCTAAAGAAATTAATCTTTTCATGAGTGATTGACTTTATTGTCAGATATCCTATGTAATCAAAAAGCACTAGACTAAACCATAACACTGATATTATTCACATACTTTGGCAAGTTTGTTATATACAAAGCTGCTTTCTACGGAGAAGTGAATATTCTCAGGTAAAACACTCAATCTTGCCCAGAAGTTGGATAATATTTTGATTAACACAAAATAATATTCCCTTGAAGAGACACACACCGTCATGAATGTCTCCGTTTCTCTTCTCCTGCATGGCAATCTCAAAGCTGCTGTGTAAGATCTTATTGAGCGTGTTGATCCAGTCCTCCATCTCTGCTTCACTGTCCGCAGCCAGCAGGTAGGTGCTCTTGTCCTGCATCTTCAGCTCGAAAGCAAACCTTCGAACCTTGTTATTCTGCAGAGATGCAGGAAAGAAAAGCCTCAAAAAACACCATCCAGTTCAGATAAAAACAGAAAAAATAATCTGAAACCAGGCTTGTTATTACTAAGAAGTACCAGACTATACAAGTATGATCTCAATCAGCTATAAAGAATGACAATACTGGACCGGTTAATTATTTACAGCCCATTCAAAACCAATGAGGCTAACCCAGCTGCAGTTTGTCAGCTGAACTCTGATCCTTCTCATGGATTCAAATGAGTTATTAAAGCAGCTTTTCTGTCAGAGAAACGGGGGAAGTCCTCCCTTAAATATCAGCAGATGGTGAATTGTTATTCTGCGGCTTTTTTCTGCATCTTTCCAGCAAAGTAGAAACAGCAGAGTGGGAGTGACGGGGAGGATGAGTCGATATCTGCAAGCTGGCTGAGTAAACATGGGGAGGGGTGTTTAGGACAGAAATAAAACTGGTGTCCTGCAAAACAAACTTAGTCATCACCATCGTGACAGGTAGGAGGGATTCGTCTCTCCTGGAAAACACAGCAGCACACGTCCACAGAGGAATGAAACAGACTTTAAAATGATCTTCATAAAAATATCGTATCAGTGTTGTACACAGTGAGTAGAGAAGAGAAAATGCACCTTCGAGATGAGTCTATTTTTGTTTTAGAGTTCTCTGTTCATTTACAGGGAATGGTAGCCACTTCATTAATAAAGTACAATGCTGTGTATTTCAAGCCATGTGTTGCATTGCTAATAAAGTAGAGGAGTGGACTGAGGCTAAGGATGAAGTCACTTCATTTGCCATCCCAGCTGCACCATAAACATCTGCAGTTCAACTCATGGCACAGTTTCTTCTGGAAGAGATTAGGTCATTCAAAGGGCTGCAGAACTAACAGTTTGCTCAATTTACCCCACTCCTCCCAGTCATCTGTTATGTCCTTAATCAAGACACTTTACCAAAAACTTTTAGGATCTGTGAAAATATTTAATTTAATTTAAATATTAGCTTATAGATTTCCAAATAATATGTGGTACTTTAAGTGATTTTACTGAGGAAACCATCTCGAGGAGAAACAGACATGAAGTGATGCAATATCAAATACTGAGCTGCACCTAATGAACGAGCATCACTGCAGATTGGGGCTGATGCCTGTGCATACCTGTGACTGCAACAAAGTTATATGACACAGGAGAGAAACATATTCAATACTTTCCTACTACCCTAAGAAGCCAGATGCTGGCAAGTATCAGTTTTTTCTTTGTTTTGACTTGACTAAAAATGGCAATATTACAACTGCAAAAACACTGACTGGATGAAAAGTTCAGAATCCAAAACTTACAGAACTTAAATTGCCAAACATGACAAAATCCCATTATCAGGATTAATACCAACTGGGGTGGTTCAAAAATCTGCTTATTTTCATCTATAGAGATGATAGACGGGTGATAATACTCCAGGGGAGATTTACACTGACAATCAGATATGAGGATGTGAGATTGATTGTAAGACCGGAGGAGAGTGCTCAGAAGTGAGAGCTCAGCATTTACCTTGTTTCCCTGCCTGAGCATCAGCAGAAAAACACGACCTTGAGGAGGAGAGAGCTCAGGTTTCATGGAAATGGAGAGGATACCATCCCTCCAGCAGCAGTCCACCATTATTAGAGCAACTCATTCTGACAGTTTGCCTGTTGCAGCTTATGTTTTGAACTACTTGGGAAATTTGTCTGCTTTGTCTGTTCTGTCAGTTTATTCTGGGTACGTTACAATTTAAGTAGCAGGTTACATTATGAATAAACAAGGCACCAGCAGGGAAATCCTGTTTTGCAAAGAATCTAACGGGTCATTTGGGTTTTACAGGCCTTAACAATCGCTGCCTTCACGCAAGAGATGACTGGAATAAATAAGAACGCACCTGAACAACACCCATGCAGGAGTCCAGGAAAATGGTTCCTTTGGGCTCTTTGGAGATCTTCTCATCCTTGTAGAAGTTTAAATTATATGAGCCATCCCCGAGCTGAGTTAGATGGAAATACCTCCTCTTGAATGACTGAAATGATGATGAGAAATAACATTTTACTCTCAACCCACTAGAAAAGCAACAATTTAGTAGCAGCACATTAAAGCTGCCCATAGCTTCGATGTTTTATACTTTCGTCTGTGGCTCCTGTTAAATGAAATCTGCCAATAAAAAGGCATTATATCATGATCTAGGTGAGCCAGTGATCGCGGTTAGAGGACACCTGCTACACATTTCCAGTGAAGCAGATATAAACAGTTCACAGTAATATAATCGTGTGCTGGCTCTGTAGTTAACATAATATACATGGTCTATCATTTGTTAGTTCAAATCTAATGTTGGAACAATGACATGACTGGATTGTTAGCTCTACTAGTTGTTGAATATACCTTTATATATAAATAAATACAAGTCATATCATTTAGTACACTCTGAAGTACCCATAATCAACTAATGAACTCCACAGAGGCGTCAATTTGCCTCAGCTTCATCCATTAATTCCCAGAGATATTACCCTGTAAGGCTTTATCCCGTAAGTAAATCAGCCCTGTGGAAAACTGCACTTCCAGGCTTTGAAAAACTGAATAGCTGAGATGAAGTACTGTTAGGAAATGGAAAAACTGAGATTCCCTAAGGACTACTACATTACTCGACATAAAGGAAAAGCCAGTGCTGAGCAACTTTGCTAGATAATTTCAGCGCTTCATCACTGCTTTCTTACCCTCATGGTCACACTGATGGCACTGTTCATGTTTCCTTTGTACAGCCAGCCATGTTTGGAAATCCCACCTTTCTGGGATCCTAGGGAGGCCGTATCCTGCAGGACACAAAGACACAAGATCATGCAGTACATAATACATCTTGGCAAGCTTTAAAGTCTAATGTTTAAACACCAAGTCGGGAGATACTTCCCATTTATATGATAAACCAAGCTGTGGCAGTTAAAAAACGGTTAAAACGAGCCACAAATCTAGCCAGTGACCTTGAGCCAGTGAAACACTGTAAACTTAAATTATAGATAACATCTGCATTGCCAGATTTTGCTTTACAAAGACATAGCCTTTTTCCAGTGGAGAATCATAAGAATAATACAATGTCAACAATTAGTGCATCCTGCCAAAGCCTTTCCCTGCTGCGCAATAATCTTGTGGTTTGAGACAACACAGACTCCAAGTCTGTCTCAGGACAAACAAGCAGGCAGAAGAACTTAAAACAAACAATGACTGTCAAACTAAATAAATACGTCGACCTTCAGAGCAGCAATATGACACATGAAGACCAGTTATCTCACACAACATTCCCTAACGTCTTTTGTATATGACCGTAAACAGCGCTACCGCGACCCACCTGCTCCCATGAACAGGGAAAATAAACCCATTAGGAGAGTATGGATAAAGGGGATATGGGGACAAACTACAGCTCACTTCTGGTTTAGATCATCCCTTCATGGATAAAAGAGGCATGTCTGGTAGTTAAGATTTCTCTGCTTGGAAAGCCTGCCTAACAGCGAGGAACTGTGCTGACAGTGAGGAGACTAAATGGCCTTTCAAGATGTCATTTCCCTGCTCCAGTGTCTCTTATTCTTCTTCTCTCAGTCTAACAAAGCAGTAAAGGATTTTAAAAGCTCCGGCAATTTTTTCAATGTGTAGGTCTGTAGAGTGAGTTGAAAAGCACCTGGAAAAGTTCAGAGTCTGGTTGTTGTCATCAGTGTCTAGACAGCGTTTACTGGTAGAAACCAGAGAGGCAGAAAAGTCACCGAGTTTAACGTATTATTTATTCATTATTTATGAAATGAAGGTACCTGTTAAAGAAAAAAAACAAACTGGCTGAATCCTGAGAAGAGGGTTGAATAAATATTGGTCTGAATCTTGTCATCAGTTGTGCCAAATTGCTTTCCTTTCCTGTCAGAAATAAAACTAACTATGAAGCAGAGATGAACAAACCTTGACTCAATGACATCTAATGCATGCCCCTTAGTTAAATCTGCATCAGCCTACACTAAATAAATGGAAAAGAAGCATGTAAAAACTCTGAGGTTGCATCCGAGG
Source organism: Craterocephalus stercusmuscarum (assembly GCA_037177115.1). Lineage (NCBI taxonomy): Eukaryota > Metazoa > Chordata > Actinopteri > Atheriniformes > Atherinidae > Craterocephalus > Craterocephalus stercusmuscarum. The sequence goes on along the minus strand of JBBDHI010000013.1, from coordinate 13,426,869 downwards.
GTACTTTCCTGCCTGCAGGAGGCACAGTTTGACCTGTGAGGAGGGCAGGTTGGGATCATCACATTGCACCTTCTGATGATGTGTGACCTTGTGATGTAGAATTTTAGATAACATTTGTTTCAGCAACAGCTTGGTATTATCTTTGGTGTTTTGAACACTCCCACTAAATCTGAGTGTTTATCAGGTAACTTATGAGATTCCTTGTAACAGACTCCTACAAGCAATTCCAAAGACAACAAACAGTCGTTTAATCTTTGCAAGACTGCACACCCACTCTGTCATACATGAATTAGAACAGGATGAAAAAGGCCAAATGCTGCGTTGGATCGTTAAATCTAACACGGAAGAAAAAGTGTTAATTTTCACCTTAAATGTTGTTTTTATACACAATTTTGCTTTTCACTTCAAAAAGTTTGAATAAAAACAGAAAAGTGATGAACATGGTATTACAGTTGGAAGTATGGGGTGTTTTAAAGACAAGGTTGATCTAACCAAGTAAGACCAAAATTGTAAAACCTTTTGATGTTATAAAAAAGCTCAATTAGAAGCTGGGACACTGGAAAATGTTAATCAATACAATGTCTGGTAAATCATTTAAAACTACATTTATTTGATAGTGGAACAAAGACAGCATGCTGAAACTGAAACAATTTAATGGCTTTTTGAAAGCTCTTTGCACAGATGCATTTCTGTCATTGCTTTGCATTACCACTTAAAACTGGCTCATACCTATTTTCTAGTACTTTCGATCTCATAATGCACCACATGCAATATTTTAAACATTTGGTAAATGGTAAATGTACTGTACCTGTAGAGGGCTTTTCTATTCATGTGACCACTCAAAGCGCTTTGACACTACATGTCTCATTCACCCATTCATACCCATTCACACAGCACCTATACTGTATCATACTGGGTGCTTTTCTTTTTTTACATTCATACACCCGATAGTCACATCACGGGGCAAGGTAGGGTGCAGTGTCTTGTACCAGTGGAATTGAACCGCCAACCTCCTGTTTAGTAGGCGACAGCTCTATCCACTGAGCCACAGCCGCCGATTGGTGCATTATGCAGGGCTGGAATGCAGGCAGACCCTTTAGCACCAGAACTGTAGAGCCATGCTTTTGGAATACAAAGAGTTTATCTTTGCATTGTCTTGCTGAAAATATACAAGATACTCCCTGAAAAAATTGAATAATTTTTGTACCAAAACCTGTAGCTATTATTTATCATCAATCCTGGCTTCCTAGAAGTCAATATTACCAATACTTTCTTCACTAATGGGCCTTTGCAGCATGACATATGCTAGGTTTTGGAGCGGTGTGCTAATAGAGACTCAGACGGTCCCTCTCCTCCTCTGAGTTGCAAATACACACTTAAATCCATATGGCAAGGATATCAAGAGTATGGAATAAATGCTGAAACGGCTTGACATAAGTCCGGGGTATTCAGATAACAGACAGTTTTCCAACTTTCCTCAGTCGGGAAGGTTCATGCAACTTTTCCAAAAACAGAAGAATGAACTTCACAATTTCACTTATTTGCTACAAAGAACTTGGGCAGTAAGCAACAGGATGTTTTTCCACAAATACATGCTCCTTCATAATATTCAAGTTTGAAAAAGAAGGAGGAGGAAAACTCACCTCATCTTTATCAACATCCTCATCCACCTCGAACACATGGACAGCCAGTTTATCAGGCCGCGAAACTTTGCTGTAAGCACATTAGTACATATCAAAGATATCTTTTTCACGTTGTAAATCTTTCCAACACATGTGGCACAAAGTGGTCTGACTGAGATCACGTGATGCTTTTAGATTATGCTTTTTGACTCCTTTTAAAAGTGATAATGTAGTCTCTCGCAGTGGCTTTCTCAAGAGTCAGAAACAAAGTGTTGCAAATGTAAATTCCAGGAATATTGAGCACTTACAGTAACTACTGATGGAAATACACTTACAGCGTATTGCCTGCTGGAAAAACTAATACATGCCAAAAGTGAAAAAATGACTTTAACCGAAAACTAGAGCAAAACTTTTAACCGTCCCTCTGCGTCGAGCTGCATTGTTTTTAACTTCCCCAGAATCAGAAAAGTGACAAAACTTTTGGCAACAGTCGTACTGTGAAGGACACTGTCAGTTCCCATTCCAACACGCTAGCCATAAAATAGATATACTTCAGGGAAGAGGCTGGAGCTGATGACACAATCTCTGGACAATGCGGGTGGTTTCCACACTGGCTGCATTTGGTAAATCATCAAGTGCGCTGTAAGAAGGAAACACTCTTTTGCACGTAAATGAGACTTATTTTTGTCCCGTGTTTCCTCATAATAAAGTCAAAGCAGCATCTGAAGCAGGAAATAAAAGGAGCAACAACTTGTCTCTGTGACCTTAAACAAAAATCCTGTGTGACAAGGTGTCCAAGTGATGCTTCAGTTTAAAACCTTTAGTATCATTATATTATAGACTACCTGTTTTTACACCCATCATACCAGAGCCATTGCAAGTCACTGAGTTACCTCTGAGCATATAGATCACAGCAAAGCTGGCGATTTAGACTTTAGACTTACTTTGGAAGTTGACGAAAGTCGCCAGAGTAGTCATCATACTTGTAGTTGACAACATGCCAGTCAGACTTGTAGGTCTTAATGCACTGAGGAAACAAGCAGATATTAAGGCATCAGCTTGCATGAAGAAAGCTGCACTATAAGAAAGGCTGTTAGATCCCTAATCATTTTCAATTGTAATGAATTGCAACAGTAAAAATGGTTTAAATAGGAGGATAGAGAGTCTTCTTAAATATTTTTCTTCCTTTGGTCGGTGAATAGGTCTCTCACTTCAGTGCTGATCAAAAATATAATAGTGATATCTGCTTGGAAGGATTTGTAAAATGTTCAACTTTATTTTCTCATCCCTACACACACCTGACCGGTTACTGCATGAAATGGGTACACTTGTTGGATTGTTTCCTGAGAAAAGTTGAACCATCTGATAGAAGATTAAGCCAAAGTATGCAAAGCCCCTGAAAGAAAGTTCTGTACTCAAAAATGGGCCGAAGGTGCCAGAAGATATGATCGGAGCAGCATGTTAGATAGTTGAATAACCCTCCCTCCGCTGTGGTCTCATGCTGGGTTAAGAGGGACAGTACCCACCTGACTCAAAGGGGAGATATCATGCAAAATCCACTTTTTTAAGCCCTTAAATACATGTTTTTGTCTTTTTCGAGCATTCAGGAGTGCAGAAAAATTTAATTTATTCACTTCTGGTGCTGCATATATATCTTATTCTTTTTGGGTCATATTTTTCAGTCTGCTTAGTTTTCTCCATTCGCTATTACGTTTTCTTGTCTATTACGTCGCTGTATTTGCTGCGGTTCCTCTAAATATGGTCATGTTATTTTTGAAAAACATTCTCTGCCGATTGTTAGCTGCTAAGAGGCTACAAGATGGCCGTAGGGGGCGGGGTCAAACCGAGAAGAATGCTCTGTAACCAGGAAGGTGACGGGCTTGAAATGTCTCGTTCAGATTTAAAGAGACAGCATCAAAACGAGCTGCTCTCATAGACTGTAAAGAAACACCTCAGAACAGGTGTTAAGAAGGGGTGTGTGGAGCTATACTAACAACGATTTCAGACCAAAGGATTGCAGTTTTACTTTTTAAAAACCATAATTGAATGATTTACATGTGAAAAGGAAGAATTTAAAAGCATGACATGTCCACTTTAAAGGACAATTCATCCCTCACAGCTTCTTTATAGTGTGTTTAGACAACAAGTAGTTATTTTCTGGTGTAATCTGTCACAATCTCCGAATTTCAGCAGACAGCAAAACAGAAACAGTTCTTATCAAAAACATGAAGACATAAACTCTTCAGATGCACAAATGCAAAAAAAAACTAATTAAAATTAAAAGAAATCTTTAATTAAGAAATAATGACTGTATTTGACTCCACCTCAGCCTTTCCAACCCTCAGAAGGGAGTGTATTACTATCCTCCTCTTCTTGGAAAAGAGACATCTGTTCATTGTTAGAGCCAGTGATAAAAGCAGCTCGCTGGTATCTGTTCTAGAGAAATACATGCCGTTTACAAGAACTGCTCCTGCAACCTGAACGGGCGGTGAACTGAACTGGAAACAGAGAGGCTCTCCGTCTCCACAGCTGATGTCACACAACACTCGCCCTATTCCTTGATATGTTATGACTCCAGACACGGCTCTCTAATCTCTGACCTATGTGACCAGGAAGGTGACCTGTCAGCGGGCAGCGGGTGTGTGGCTTTCAAAAGACAAGCTAGAATAGTGTGTCAGGGCTGAACTGTAACTCAAGTCCTAATCTGCACTTTTGCCACAGAAGACTCTACAAGTTTTAAAAAACTGAAAACCTCAGCGAACCAAGTGATAGCAGAAATGTTCAAAATGCGGCAAAAGGCTTTATAAACCAACAATGACAGAAACCAACCAGATGTCCATAATCTTGTGGTAATTAATAGCACTTTATGTCCTCTCGTTAAGAGAAACCACTGAGAAAACACAGAATAGCACACATACCTTAAGAAATAATCGTTAATTGGCCTTGCTGCCATTTTGCAACACTTAACATGCCACACAGATATAGATAGAAGCAATGTGCAAAGCTGTGTAAATTACTACTAACATTAGTACATAACTTTAGTAATGACTCATATTAATGTCAGTGCAGTGAATTACCATGTGTTTTCAGTTAATGTGGACATTTATAGACTTTTTATGAGTCTATAATTGCACATACAATGATTATTATTAACTTTATAAGTTAATTCAAATGTCTGTTTAATAATGGCTTGTACATACATGAAACAGAAGGTAATGAAGGTTTAAATGACTTAACTTTAATGTTGCTACACCTGTTCAATCTTTTTAAAAGTCTGGTTCTATGGGAGAGCTTCTTATATTTTTTCTATATAAACTTCAGCAGAAAATTTCATGCTGTAGGAATTTACAACTCACACTAAGAAGCTGACTGTAACACTGTTTTTGCATGGCTTTTAAAATCCACCTACCTCTTGGACAAACAGACTCTGGGCCTCCCTTTCTGCATTTTCAGGCACTGTTGGGTACAAAGTTCTCCCATGGCGCTTCAATGTTGAAATCTGTAAAACAAAGCAGGAGAGAAGGAAAATAATAGGTGGAATAACAGCTTACAAAACATGAACAATGCGGTAATACTGAAAATGAAACTTAATGTGTTTCACAAGGATTACGGTCTCAGTTTTCAGCTGGACACAGTGGCTCGGGGTGTTCTTTTAAATATTATCCTACATTTGACAAAATATGTTGAGTTGAAAACATGCAGGTAGAAAGAACAATCTCCAGATACTTTTCATTTCTGCTCACTCCAACATGTTCAAAACCATTTAAGTAGGTTTATTACTGCTACTTTAACTACATGTGTGATGGGCAGAAAAAGGAAAGACACCTCTTCTAACGACCTGTGCACATTCATATCATCCAGCTACTGTGTGGCTATAAAGATATAAAGTGTTAAATAATGTGCACTGCACATTGATAGAACAGAGTAACCTTGAAATTTGTTTTCAGTTCAATGGTCATGTGACCACATTTGTCATTTTGAAAATATCTGAAGTCACAAGTGTCTCGGTTATAATTAGGACTTGATATATTAGGACACTTAACACATTATTGATATGAATGTTAATGAAAACATCTACATTTACTTTTATTTATTATTTCATTACACATTCTTTTTAACCTTGTTGATTTGTGTATCAAATGAGATCATTTATTTGTTGATCTTGCATACTCAAGTTTGTGCTCTATAACCCTAATCTTACAGTTTGGGATCCTTCTATCCATTACTCAAAATAGTTGAAAAAGTATTAAGAACAGCTGCAAAAAAAAACTGAAGTGTAAAAGTTGGAGATAAATTGCTGGTGCTACGAGCAACAATGTCACAGTCATGTTTTGGAGAGAGGATTAATTATAATTCTGAATCTAAAAATAGTACATTTGACCACCCGTAATCCCTGCGAGCCAAACGGAAAACTTAATACAACCATTCAGGGTGCAGTTCAGCTGACTACTAAAAGAAAGTAAGAGGCTTCTGGCTTTGTGCAAGTCAAGTGCTTGTCAGCTGTAATTGTGAGCCGCATTTGTTTTGTGGGAGAGATGCAGAAAATATCATGACTCCTCTCTTTGTTTGAGGTGAAAAGAGCATGGGGCAGAGTTAGACTTCTTATTCTACAATATGAGAATCTGATTTATTTCTTAAA
>JBBDHI010000013.1:13389083-13400298 GCA_037177115.1 Craterocephalus stercusmuscarum | reverse complement strand
TGACATGAAAGGAACTGTTTATGCCCCGTATCACGCTGAAAGGTTACAGTACCGCTCCAAGCGGTGATGAATTATTAAGGTCAGACAGGACTGCTGAGTCATGAGGTGCAGTAGTGACTCCTTCTACAACTTTCATGTCTAGCTGACTCTGACACACACACACTGCCTCTGTATAATCAATACTAGACCACATATTACAGCCCAACATGGAATTACATTCCACAGTCCCCTCACGGCTTGAGGACATCTTTATTCCGTGCATCTAAGTGTAGCCTCCAGCAGTACACATTTGGACAGTGTCAGATTCCGGGCAGAGCTGCAGTGAGACAGTGTGGATGTTCACGAGTGAACGTCCTCTGTGGGCTGTGAAGGTACACTGCTCTGCTCTGAGTGGGAGATAAGGGCTCTGCTGAAGCGCTACTGCCTCTGTGGAGCACACGGATTACTGCTGCTTTTGTCACAACAAAGCCTCACTTTTCTCAGCCAGCTACAGTTATGTTAGTTATTGGTAGACAAGCTTAACATCTGGAAGTTTTAACTTTGATCAGATCACTTTGAAGAAATTTAAAGCCACTTCTGTTGTTTTTTAGCCGGGAGTAAAATAATTAAATTGTGACCTTTTTTTTGTTTGATTGATTAACTGAGCTGATGAAAATCATATTGAATTACCTGTGGTTTGGGATTTTTTGGGAAATTTCTAAAACTTCTCACCTCACATTCCATTAAAATAACAGGGAGACAAGAATCTTAAGACTGAAACAGTCTAAAAGTCATATATTAGTGATTATTTTGTGATTATTTTGTGATAGGTTAATTAGCATACATGCTTTTGGTCTTTATAACTAATCTAACAGAATGTCAGTTTTTATTTAACAAATACATTTTTTAAATATGAAAGTTATATTCCCTTCAGAATATACATTTTTTCCATTACCCATGCTCCCATAGGCTTATAGTCCATTTTCTAACTAATATACTGACTGTATATAAAAGAAAGCAATGACATCAGATTAAATGGTGTAATTTATCCATTAAAGTTTCAATCAACACTTTTCTTGATGATAAAACAGCAAATCAAGCTCCTGTTCCTCTCCAGATGGACTGAAGGAACACCCACATCTGCTGTACATGTCCAGCAGTAACCTCCCCAAATAACACCACTTGTACTAACACAGCAACTTCAAGCTGTTAGCAGCAAGTGCTGGGTGGGGCTCGGTTCCAAACATCAAAAGCCGATACGTATGCACAGAGACGGGTCAAGCCGAGTTTCCCCTTTCACACTAAGGAGTCTACAATCCTGCGCTGAAAAAAAAAAGACAAAAAGACAGAAATGTCCCTGCATGGCTCTGAGAAGTCAGAGGGGAGTTTAGGAGGAGCTGGCATCTCATCTGAAGAGCCTCTCTAGAGTGAAGGTCAAGTCCACAGCTGGCCATGTTTCCATGCCCAGGGTCTGCAGGGAGGTATGTGTGTGTGTGTGTGTGTGTTTTCCATGTGTCCATCCAGAGCAGAGCAATGGCTAAGCATGGCAGACCCCAGTGACTTAACCCACATGCCCAACAGGACTGGGCAGATAAACCAGTACAGCTCCCATCTGAAACCCTCTAGGGACTCCTAAAAGGAAGTGGCTGTTTCCTGCTGGTGTGTGTGTAAACCCTGTCATAACAAAGTCGCCTCTCACTGCCCGCTGGCCGTCAAACCCCATCGTGACTCCTCAACACTGAGGAGTATTTGGTGGAAAGTAATGCTGACCCCATCTTAAGTTCAACGGGTCAAAAATATGAAGTTACATTTTTATTGGTGGAGCACGAAGCCAGGAGCGATATTAACCCTTGAGGGTTTTTTAAAAAGAATGTCCAGAGTAAACACTTGAGCCAGTTCCCAGAGGTTTTTGTTTGAGAGTCCAGTTGTGGGTACTGCCTTACGGTTACACACGTGGGTGGGCGACGAAGATAGGCTTGGAATTTCAATAACCAGAAATACCTCACATTTTTACATGCCAAGTTGACATTACAACCTCTAAAATTCATCAGTGTCTGGATAAAGTATTATGTTTCGTTCTTCTAGAAATAACCGGGGCCTGTTTTATTCAACTGCTACATGGATTAAATCTCTCTTTGACCTCCAGCTTACACTTAGCTTATCCTCACCCTCTTAAAAACGGTACAAAGCAAACATAACACAGCCACATCCCCTTCCTCTTGCTGTTTTCAGATAGTTTATTTATCCCTGGAGAAGAAAACGACCCATTTTCCTGAGTGGCAGCACTTCCTTTACTTTGTAGTGGAGCTACCAGGCATGCAATGGGTTTAAGTTCAACACAAGCCATTTATGAGTATTACTAAGTGCCATGCAGCTCTGTGGGATCTGCAGGCAGATTGCTGAATGCTGGCTAATTTTATCATTAAAGCATTTCTCAAATCTAGCAGTGCCTCTCCACAACCTGCGCTGCAGCCCCAGCAGAGTCAGTCTGAAGCGGAGCCAAGCCCTTAGGGCCCTTAGTGATCCTCTTATCATTTCCAACTGGGATTTGGCTTCACCAAACCCAACAGGAATGAATCTCATTACAAATCATTGCTTCAGAAAACCAATCAGAAAGAATATTTACAATTACCTATGGTTAAAAAGAAAACAGCGGCTTCAGGGTTTTTTGTTTCCCATGAAGCAAGTGAGTGATTCAATGATGCATCGCATGCGGGAACTTTGCAAGACAAAGGAGCATTAAACCTAAAAACTACTGAATATAAATGTATTTTTTGTTATTTCAGCTGGAGGAAATAAGTGGCTGATCAAACAGTATACACACACAAATGCATGTAAGGAAGGCATGGAGCGCCTCTGTTTCTATGTAAAAGGTCCAAAAACATCAGAGCATCACAGCACTGCCACCTACTGGAAAAAGAGGTTGCTACATAAAAAATAGTCTAAAAGCATCCTCATTTATCTTACACCATGAGGAAGGTTTAACCTTATAGCTGAATAATAATAACCAAATGCTGCGATAATTGGCTATTTATACATTCTTATACATTGAATACATACACAGGCAGATTATAATACAATAATGCATGGAAACAGCAAGCACTTAGGCTGAGCAAGGACATAATGCAGCCATTGTTTGCTCCACCAGTGTCATTTCCAGATGCTCCGTGTGAACAGTTTTTCCTCCAACAATAGTGTTTCTGCACAGGAAGAAGATGTGAATATATGGACTTATTAGTGACAAAGAGCTACATGAACCCTGCAGTAACAACGCTAAATGGCTCATTCAAACCACATGACGTAGAATCACCAGAACCTATAAAACAATAATGCAACACCTTGGAGAGACTAACTAAATGTAATCAGTTTGCCAGATGTTTACTCAGCAAATAGTGAAATTAAAGCTGTCATCGCCCATTCTGGTTGGCCACGTCGGTGACCAATGCCCAGGTGCGAGAAAGATGATAAAGGTAGAGCTTTTATCCTCAGGCTGTGACATGCAGGGTGGAAGCTGAGAGCTTACTGCTCCTGAAACAAGCCCACACTGGCCTGGCATGAGGCCATCATAGGCAGAAAACTACCAACTGTCACAACTGCTGCTTCAGTGTCGTAATTTGGGCCTGAGCAGTGCTGCAATTGTTATACTCTTATATTCTGTTTTTCTATATTCAACATCATTAAATGGTGAAGATCGGGGTAAAGTTCTGTTACTTCAATATAGTGTTACAAACACATGTTTATCAAACATGTCTTTATTAAATCCGCTGGGAAGGCATGCTTTTTGCAACCGGTCCATTGCGTGAAAGGGTTGGTCAATTATAAAACGAAACCAAATATTCCTAAGTACGTTCTTTATTTGGACTAAAAACAACTTGGCAAACTGGCTAGAAACTTTACCAATAAAGTTCTCACTACTCATTAACAGGTAGTTTATTCATTAGGTTTCTATCTTCATGAAAAAAAGTGAATAAACTTGATAAATAATTAATCCACGTGCTTTGCTTTCTGTTAAGAGAAGATAATGAACATTATCATCTTACAACCTTTGGTTAATAAGACATATAGCCCAAACCAAGGTTTACTCAAATTACGCACAATGAAGGCTTAGATTCAGATTTAAAAGATTAAGTAGCTGCTCCCTCACTTTCAGTCCTGGCCTTACTACAGCTAAAACATCACACTGTACGGATATCCAGTGGTCATAATGGGTGGAAAGTAGAGTCTAAACATAATGAGAGGACAGATTAATCTTTACAGACTTTGACATGAAGCACAAAATGCAGAACACACAAAACACACAAACAGGAAAACCAAACAAACGAATTTATGTTCATTCAAAATTATCTAGAAAGCTTTTTATGGCTTGATATCAAACTAAAAGCATTATCATACCACTGGCAGGTAGAGTGGGAATAATGTGGGAATTTGGAAACCTTAAAGGATCATCTAATCTCTACTGGCTCTTTCTTTGTAATCAGTGGAAATCCTCTTGAGCCTGATTCAGTACCGACAATCAAAGGAAACACAGAATGGAAAAAGGAGATGAATGCGTGTCCGTACACCTGTATCACTTCAGTGCCAGTGGATGTAAAGCTCAGGAGGATTGGACTCAATTGGCAAATAACCAGTTTATAAACAGGGGACAGCATTTGGAACTTCTATTTAATCAAGTTAGCTATTCACAGTATTTATAGACAAGGAAAGGTATCAGGAGATTAGGACTGTCCAGTATGAAGACTTTTTCATTTATACTGATATATTTCTGAACAGGAATGAAATCAAACAATCTCTATGTGGAGAAAATCTCCAGTCCCCAGCTGTCCATACAAAATGTTAAGGACTCTGTAGTATCTAGTGCTATAATGGCTATTGGGATAAATAAGGGTGAGCTGCTGCGGTTACATGCAGTTTGTTGATAATACCTATTCAAAGCAGTGTCCCAAACATGACCATGCAGTAGCCCACGCCCTTCCTGAGCAAGGAAGCACGTTATTAGATACATGCTTGTTGTGGTGGTTCAGCTTGACTTTGACAGTGATTTCTGACTTGTGGCTTCCATGTGCAACGTGAATGTGCCATGTTCAACATTAGCAACTCTCCAGTCTCACATAACAAAGTACAGTGGGATTTACTCCAGGAAAACAAAAAGAAATCTCATTATTTGCTGTTGAGGCTTTCTTTCTTGTTTAGATGAGGTTTAAATCAGGTTAACAGCACAATGAACACTTTGACTATTATTGTTACTAAGAGGGATTTGACATTTTTGAGAGGCTCAAGGGGATTCACTTACGAAAGTGTTTGTCAGAAACGGAAAAGTGAATAATAGCTGTAAAAACTGCAGTATCGGTATACATCATTCAAGTTAAAACTCTGTTTTTTTTTTTCAATATTATGCAAGATGTCTGTCAGATTTAAGCCAAAGTTAGTTATTCTAAACACATACTGTAAGTGCGTTAGTGGGGGATGGTGTTGTTGGCCTTAAAAGACTGAGTAGAGCCTCTAATGGGAGATTAAGTCAAGTCAGGGATACTGAGCTGTTTATCATCACAGCCGTGTGAAGCTGTGCATGTTTATAATGCTACCCATGCACACTGTCTGAGGCATATCACGCAGAATAAAGCCATGTCAGTGGAGCACTGTCCAGGGTCCAGGATCACTTTGTATCACTCCAGTGCAAACGCGTATGATTAGGAGCAGGCCTTCAGGCACACAGCCACACGTCTGCTCCTCCATAAACACCGCGCTGCAATCTTTATTTATCCATCTCAGCAAGAGACACTGCAGCAACATATAGTACACACTCGGGTGCAAACACTGTCCTGATGCTAAGTCCCTGAAAAACAAACTAGGAGCACAAACAAAAGCCAAAGGAGGTCTCTGTCTCTGTACTGTATGCACTGGCTTCAACAGAAAAAGCAAACACGGATTATTATGGTCACATGGCTTCCTCCTGTGTAAGACGCTCAATTATGTCTTTAAGCCATTGTGCTGTTTTCTGTCCTTTCAGCTTTCAGATTATCAACTGATGTAAGGCAGGATTAATGATCATTTGTCACTTAAAACCAAATTCAATGGTTTAGAGTTGGAAAGAAGTGAACAATGAGGGTTTTTTACTCGAACGTCTGCAGCAGGGGGTCTTATACGCTTCAGTTGTCTATGATGGGACTTGCAGGTTTAGCTCGTGACCTAAGCAGAAGCTAACTCTCTAGGGCATGAACTGAGTAATAAAGCATTAAAACAAGCTTAACCTCACTGATAAGTATCTTTACTTTGCTTTGGGATGTTTAAATTTAGTTTGATGATAGCACTGTAACACCAGAGGATTCTTTTATTGGAATATTTTTCTTCCTGTACAAAAAAATTGACTATTCTTCACACATCTGGCCTGCATAGAACAATGGTTATTTTCTCTGCTACAGTAGGTTTCTATCAAAATCAAAAGATGAGATGCACACCTTTGGATTTTCATCCTTTGTGGTTTCATCCTGAACCACACTACCCATTGACCACACCCTCGTCTATCATGCATCTCCCTCCCTCTCTCTGGCCTACGGCTCGTCAGAGTGAGGAATGCCAGCTATGCAGCCGAGCTGGTAAAAAGTCATTATCCCTCCTGGCTGTGGCAGCTCCAGAGCAGAGCACAAAGCCAAAAGAGCCAACCCTGAGAACTGCAAAGAGTTAGAGCTGAGTTTAATTAAGCTGATGGCAGGCACTGTGTGAAAAAGGGACATATTAACTTGTTGGGATTCACTTAACATTTTAGGACCTCTGAATTTGTCTATTTACTTGAATAATAACGCTTTAAGCCACTTATTGTTTGTAGCTTTGGGTGGATTTGAGTTTGCAGCTGAATCTTTCAGGGAAATCCCAGATGAATGATAACATCAGTAATGACTTTCACTTTCATCTTCTGAGTCCAATACCAGTCAGACTGCATCAGCACAGCAGGAATGTTAAGTAGTTCCCCTCACACATCACAGAAGCAGCCAATACAGAAACATGTAAATACCTATACAATAAAACAACCCTCCCAAAAATAAGAAAAAAAAAACTTCCAGTTTCATCAGTTTCACCACTGATTCAAACAACTTCCTGAATTGTAAATGATGAAGCATGTTATTGTTTTTTTCTTCATATGGAGTCAGTCTCACACATAATCCGGGAAATGGCTACATGTGCGCTAATCCATCCTTCAGATACAGCACATCCGATAGCAGCTACAGTAATAGTGTTGTGATCTGCATTGCAAATGTGAATGAGAGGTCAGTGACTGTGGCGAAGCAATGTCAGCGGGGGCAGATGAGAGATATGATCCACAAACAAGATTTTGCTGTTCGGATTGAGGCGTTTGCTCGGAAATAACGCCGTATCAGTCAACCTAAGGATGAGTCATACATAACAGATGCAAAAGGAAACCCATAATTACATTTTCTTATAACTGTATGCAATTATGTTCTGAAGTTCCTCTTGCGGATGACTGGGCTCTTATAATAATGACATATCACACGACAATAAGAAAACAATGTCACAACTTCACAGTTTATAGTCATCACAAAGGAGCAACGTGTGCATGGCTGTAACAAAGAGATAACTGTTAGCTAGCCTTAAATAAAACCTCAAGGAAGAGGACACAAACAGACAGAGAGGTGGAATAAAAGAAGGAAAAGGTTTCTCAATTTAGTGTAGTTGGTCATTTTGCTTTAATTTTCCCAGAGAGTTACTGTTAATCACAATCATTGCTAAAACATTTCACCAAAAGCAACAATAGGTAGTGCTATAGAAGAAGGACAAGAGGAAAAAAACTCTTCTCGAATTTTGATATGAATCAAACTCTTTTTATCAACACAGTTTATATTGAAAAAGAAAGATTAAACAAACCAAAATAAAAAGTCTTATCTTGCCATGCTGACACAACATATTTCAGTTCAAAAGAAATGATCCTTTAAAAGAGGATCTTTACTAATCTCAGTTGGCCAGATTTATAAAAATGCACACAGTTATGGAAAAATAAAGAGTGGGTTAGGAGTGTTGCCCTACAGCAAACCCTCAAATCCCTTCAGTCACGGGAACAGCCTTTTTCGCACAATTAAACACTGGTGGTACAATGCTGTCAAGGATGGGAGGAAAGCACTGCTTTTATAGATGAATCAGGGAGGCTACGAGAGTAAACACACCTCAGTGAAAACCCAGGGTGTATTAAAACAAAATGTGTTTGTCATTAGCCTGCTCCTTTTTTAGACATTTTCTTCATCAAGTAATGAGAACGTGTCGTTCACAGTCTCCAGTCAGTACTTTCCTGGTTTTAATCCGATGAGCTTAAGCTGTGGGGTGGTGCACGTGTGCACGCCAACTATTTTATCTTGGGGCTTTTTCTGCTGGACTAGCTTCTCCTTCTGGCTCATACTCAAACGGGCCTCTGAGAAAACGAATGAATCAGTGACGCTAGGCATAGCAGTACCCTCCTACATTTGATACATTTCCTCATTCATCTACACTTGCGTGGGCTTGTTCATGTAAAGAGCTTTTTGTGACGGTGCCATTCATATGACTGCAAGGATCAGCTACAAGCTAATGCTTGCACTTCCTCCCTCGCGATGTCCTTATCGACTGGACAAAACCACAGATGAGGCATTATCAGAAACTGCCAAGAAAAACAGAAAAGGTTGCTTGAAAGCAGACAACACATTAACAGTTTAGGAAACGGGTTTAAACTGGTCTAAGATCAACGCCCCGATTGACAATCGGGGCATGACAGCAATGAGACAAGTATTTTCACTGCAGAGATACTAAACAGTCGTGTTGTAAACAAACTGCTGCCCATCCATTCAAATCTTGTTCATTAGATCAGAGATCATGATGGCAGACTTTTATCAGTTTACACAGGCAGGCAAACTGGATTAACTTCATAATTTTTGAAAAGAGAGAGAGAGAAAAAAGTCATGACTCAGTACTTCTTCACCAGCTGCACTAAGGTGTGTATGTCCTGCTTGCTGACTCAAAAATAGCAACCTTAATGGCCTGGAGGATGGAAGCTCTGTTGATTATTATGTGCGTCAATTGTGGCTCCATTAACAGGATGTGTCTCCATAGTTAGAAACTAGAGGAGGTTTGATTCAGATGAAGGTATAAAAGACAGTATTTACTAAAAACTTATGTTTAGCGTTTCCCTAAGCGCGACCACCCGGCACCTCTATTCTTCCCTGATAATCTCTATCTGTGCGGAAAAGAGAGCATGAAAAAAAAAAAAACTGTCAAGGCTCTAAGCCAACGTAAGTCTCAGCTGCAGGCCTCGACTGGAGAGATGTTAAAAAAACAAAAACTGCAGGAAAGTGATGCCATTATTGTTGCATTATGAGTGAGTAATACTCAAGAATGCTAGAAAAAGGCAAGTGAAGTCTTGTCGGGTGAAGGGGGTTTTAATACACTCTGAATGGGTCCCGGAGTGCTGCCCTTGCACTTGCTGACAGGAAAAGATCCCCGTTGGCCAGACTCCTCTGCAGACCCTTTTTGTTATGGTAACCTCCTCTGAGCTCCAAAACAGCCCCGCTCTATCAGGCAGAACACTCACAGACACAGTAGGCAGTTTAACACAGAGCCCTGCCCAGCACTTACGTTCGGCCCAAATACAGACTTGGGAAACTCGCTCTATCGAGGAAAAGACCAGCCTGTTTTCCCACCAGAAGATGAAGGACAGGAAGTCAAGGGCACTTCCTGATTCGGCTGGATGGAATGAATTTGGAGCGTTAGCTCATGGGGGCAATAAGTAAAAACCGAACCAAACAAAAACAGAATAAGAGCTCAGCTACTTCTATATACATCCAGGGTAGATATGTGGACGTGAGAGGAGCCAATGGGGCTGATGACAGATTATACAAATATCTGATAACAGTTCAGTGTTTCCTTGTTTTGCTCACCGAGCCAGGGAATTGTCAAATAATCACATGACGTGACCACATTTCAAATCTTGGGATTCATTTCTCACACAGCGCAAATATTTAACACTTTTTTTGACGTGTGGTGAAAATACACTCGATCCACGTCCGTGAGATTTAATCGGTTTTCATTTACACTGGAACGAAACCCGTCTGCCTGGCCATTGGATCGTTTGAGTTGGCTTTGCTACTGTAGTATTTATGCGGACTAACAGGGTCACTCTGGGTTGGATGGAGGAAATCCTTTAAAATTTTCATTGAGAGCTTTATATTATCCCAAAATTCATGTGATTAGCTAAGGTATTCCCAAGCTTCCCACTCTCACTGCAAAAGCCACAAATGACAAATTTTGCTTGGACTGTAACCACAACTGCCAAGAGGCATTCCCAAACTCCAGCAGACACATTTTAGAGTTGGATTGGTATGTTTTATATCTCACTTTGTTCCACAAGCCATGTGTAGCCACACATATCTGGACTTCTTGATTTTTCCCTCTTCCACTGTAACTGTACAAGTGGCATTTATATATTCTGACTTGGAGCTGTTTACTGGCAATAGTGTATGATTACACGACCTTACTGCAGACGGGGAAGAGATATGAACAATTACTACCCAATAACTGGAGACCAAATATCATCAAGGTGAGCAAAAATGATGAAAAATACTGCATGCGTCACCAGTTTACAGAGCACAATGTGTTGGCATGTAAATAATCCCCTGATCATAATTACTTAGATACTCCTCACTTTTTTAACAATTGATATATTAGATCTCTGTGGGAGATTTATGTTAAGATGTTTATATCTGACCAGCCACCTTTTACTGACTTTGGCTTTATGGTTTTAGTTTGGCAAAACCAATACCTCGTAGCAACACTGCGGGCACATTTAGGTCTTTATCTAAAGGATGATGGAGAATCCAATAACATGAAGGAGGAAATATGTCGGGTTGGCAGCAAATAGTACTAAAAAACCCCAAAACAAAGGATGCATCCTATCTTGGAGGCCTTGTTGCATCATTATGGTTGTCGTCTGTGGAACATCCTGCCAGAGAACCTCAGGGCTGCAGACTGTTGATGTTTTTAACAAGAGGCTCAAGAGCTACATTTTTAGCTTGGCTTTTAACTTTATTTGCTTTAGTTCAGTCTTTTTTATCTTGCATATTTTATCATCATCATCTTTAGTCATTTCTCATCATTTAATCATGAACTTTTCCATTCATTTTAAATAGTACTCATTTATGCAGCTCTCTATTTTTGTTAGTACACTTCCTTTTTATGAACTCTTATTAGACTTTATTGCCAC
>JBBDHI010000013.1:13345175-13358284 GCA_037177115.1 Craterocephalus stercusmuscarum | reverse complement strand
CAACTGAGGGGGACCCAAAAATGGAGCGGTACGGGTCGGTTTAATGGGACGGTTCCACAGTGGAAACGCTCAAAATAACGACCCGACCCGTACCGACCCCTTCAGTGGAAACGGAGCTTAATAGACTCAGACACAAAAAGGAACTCTGTTTAGTAGACCTGTCAAATCTCATCCAAGTAAAACTCTGGCCAAATCAATGATCAGTTTCTGTGTGTAAAACTCTAGTGGCCTTTATTTTTTTCATCTTTGCATTCATACTGTGGGTTCAGCTAGCCACTAAGAAGCCTCATCCTCGCTTCAGCAGCCATAAGGGCGGAGGACCTCATCTTTGATCTGCCTTTTCAGGGAACAGCCTTTGAGGTTAATTCAGTATCAGGATGGGATAAATACCCTCCTCTGTCCTCACTCAGCCCCACGTACAGCGCACAAACACTTTGAAGAATGACTTAATTCCATACTTACTAGCAAATACTTGGCAATGTGACAAACACACAAACCTCAAAAACCCCACCATATCCTGAGAGAAAAAGAAACGTTCCCATGTAAGGTCAAGTTGATGTCAGGGATTTCCACGGAAAGACTTATGTTACAAACGGCCAAATAGGACAGAACTCTGTCAGGCGCACAGCGGGAGGATTTCTGCATGGCTGCTTCCTCGTGACTGGTTTGCACAAGTGCAGAGAGTATCACAGCTACAGAATGTGAGTATTTGCAGTAGCCATCTCCCCCCGGCTTGGATAATAGATCCGGAGCTGTGTCTGATTATGTTTCAAGGAAGCCGTTTGTCCTCTGCTTTTACAGAGAAGGACAGCCAGTTGCTGAGGTATATGCTATTACATGAATTTCCATGATGCAGCCGAGGGGGTTTTGGCCTGATTATAAAGCTGTGCAATGTTCAACAATTAAATAACAACACTACTTATGTCCCTATAAATGCTTACGGAATAAAAACCAAAGCCAGCTTACAGTGATTACATGACCATGAGCAAATCCAATATCTTCCTCAAAACAAGCCCACCCACCACTCCTTCCTGTGTAGCAATTCTGCCTCTCTCCGGTATGTTTTCATGCTGAGCAGAGGGCATCCTACTACAGAGGACCAGCTGTTTCCATATGGTGACAGAACTGATGAGGGAACTCACAGGAAGGCAGGAGGGAAAGAAGCCATCAGGCATGCATTACTTCCTGAAAGGCCACTGCTACCGGTAGGCAAATCAACCCCCGAAGAAATTCTATTTCTTGTTTTCTGAGAAATAGCAGGGATTGCACTATGCACTGGCTCCAGATGATTAGCAGGCATACCTAAGCTGGGTGCAGAGAATGCCACAGAGAGCTTTTCTCTCCGGGGCGCTGTTATGTGCAGCTCCATAAATCTGCTGTCTGCATAAAGATGACCACGAGACGAGCAGAGATGGGTAAGGCAGAAGCTGATTAAAGCCGGGCAATGCTTGATTAAACGCAGCTTTCTGAGGCCGTGTCAGGCTGAGTCAGTGCTACCATGTGACGCCGCTGCAGCCGGCACATCAAGAGGACCATCATTAATGACGCACAAGTCACTAAGACTGACGGCTCATGACACAGGCGCACACAAAGAACAATTAGCATTGCAGTCTCCAGTCTGGACCTCTACCATGAACCTGTATCCAATTGTTCTCCTGGTGGAAGACAATAATATACAGTAGGGCCGGGACAATATGCTTTCCTCCCGATTCGATTCCTTTACGATTTTTTGGATGCCGATTCGATTTAAATTGCGATTCTCACGATTCGTCGATATTGCAGATTTTTGTGGCGAAAATGAAACAATGTTACAAAAAAATTCTATTGCTATATTTGATTTCTTAATTTTAAATAGGAAAAACAACACAGTATCCAGACCAACATTCTGCTACTATAATGCCCAACAAGACAAGTAAAAAAGATAAATAAAAATATTAATAAAAAGGAAATTAAAAAAAGGGGGAAAAATTGCATTTATTTGAAAAAATAAATAAAAATATTTATTTTAAAAATGTGAAATAAATGTGAAATAAAAATCCTGATATTCTATTTTTAACAAAAAAATTAATTTCGGAATTGTGAAATAAAAAAATCACAATATCTGATTTTTTGATTTGATTTTCCCACCCCTAATATACAGTATGATTCACATAATTCATTGACCCTTTTCAACCTCGGGCTGGGGACTTTGTTTTCCTGGTAACAATTACAGATAGGAGTTGTCAGCATAGAGGTGATGTACAGAAAATCTGGCGAAATGGCAACTGGACTTTGATGGGTGAGACAAAGGCAGGGTGTTCAACACTTATCGATCAATCCAGTAAGCTTCTACTGGGTTAGACTGGCTGGTTGGACTAAGTTACGTGATTATTAAATGCTGATGTGTGTGAGACTCCTCATTTTGTGTCATAATGATAGTTATTCTAACACACTGCCTGTAATGTAAAGTCACCAATTGTAATTGTAATGTAACCAAGCAAATAGGTACAAGTCTCTCATTGGATAATTAATGCATGAACGATTATCTTTCAGCTGGCAACGAATTGTTTAACCCCGACTGATGCCATCCAGATTGACCCTGTTCCAGAGTGATGTGAGCATCAGGGGTAAGAAGAGAGGCAGAGGAAGGGAGGCATCCATCATGCCTGCTGCACAAGCCTGTGGAGATTCTTTTGGATGTGCTGGAGGAGGCTTTGCGCTGCGGTCAGACTAACCCATCATCTACACAAGATCTTGGTGAAAAATCAATGCAACACTGGATGAAAATGAATCTTGTGACAATGCAGAGGCTTATAGAAGCAATGCAACAGTAAATATGTGCTGTATTCAAAGCTAAAGGTGGTTCAACAAAATATTAGTGGGACTTTTTCATTTTGGTGGCGACTGTAAATGTTTTTACAAAGGTAAGTGGGTTGGAAAATAATTCTAAAAAGGAAAATACTGTATGATGCAAGATAAATTGGCTGATTGGCTCTAAAGTGATTCACTCTGTTGAACCAAACTCTGTGCTCAGTGAAGTTCCAACAGACTGTTTGCAAAAGTGTAAAAAGTTTTTTGTCCTCAAAGAGAAAGTGCGGACACTTGAACAATATGCGATTTTAAAACTCTGCTGCTTTTAACACCTTCCACTTTGAAGTGACAAAGGTTTTGGGTCTGGCTCTGTTTGTGATGAAACCTGCATCTCAGCTGGTCTAACAAGCCAATTCCCAGGCCTTGATTCGGGTTGAGGAAAGGCTCTGTGTAGTCAGATCCTTTTTCTCCCTCTCATTATATGGGAAAATCTATTTCTAATTGTTTCCTACAAAGTCAGAGACACAACATAAATATATTGATTGAAGTGTGTTTGTATGCTCTCTGGAACTAAGAAGCTTTCCTCAGACAGCTTTGTCCAAAAAGTCTTCTATAAAACCAGTTATATGTGCTTTTCCATAAGATGAGTATTTAACTACAACAGAAATGTAATGGTTTCCTGATCTTAGCAACAAATTTTGACAAAAACATATGTAAAGACAAAGTGCCTAAGATTCAGTAACCTGCCCAAGGACACTGATACCCTCCCCTCGGTAGAAGGATCAATTCTACTTGAAATACAAGCCGACACATTTAATAGCAGATTAAACGCTTGTTAATTTGTTATGTTCATTCTGTTCATGAGCTAGCGCTATTTCTAAGCGGGTCACGCGATGAAGATGAAGAGTCTTGTTAGTTCGGTCTCCAAAAAGTAGACTTGCCTCTGCATATTTATAGATTTCCTTCAATGAGAAGCGTCCTCAAAAAGTACAATCTCCTTCCACTGGTCCATCCTAGCTAGCTAAACTAGCCGGACGAGATATCGGGTATAGCTCCTTTAAGATAAAAAGAAATGAACACTTTGATGAATATAAACTTTTAATGGCCCTTAATATAAAGTGAGTCAGGAATATTAAAACCCCTTAACCCTGGAACACTAACACCGTCTGGGTAGCAGTTCAGAACTAATACAGCATAACCCGCCAACAGGGTCTAGGGTTAATGATATTTCTGGGCTAGAAAATGGTGTATATAGAAATAGACTCATCGTATCGTGAAATAGACTTTTATACGTAGGAGGGATACCGGCGGGGTTACCACCTTCCTTCATGATTTAATCAGTTTACACGCACAATCAAAAGCAGCTAGAGTTACAGCTAAACAGCTAAACTAAGCCATTACATTGGACAGCTGTCCTCGTCTCACTGCATTACCATAGAAAAGAATAGTTATTGACTGAAGTGGGTCTAACTGCTGTTGTAGGGAATGATCCGTCCCCTTTAAATTTCTTAGAAACCAGATTTTAGTTTATCTTTTTACACAAAAAAAGCAACTCATTTGGGCAAAAACTGGCACCATGTCTACAGCTTTAAAGCTCTCTACATTAAGTATTAATTAGATGCTTTTTTAAATATGTCATCTTTTATTAAAAGGCATATTCTTCTCTTTGATTGTTATTCTGTGCCATTACCAGCTTCCTCTGTTACTTTCCCCGGGTCGACACTCTGTAATCCAGATAATTAAATTCACAGCTGAATTATCCGGTTGGTCTGTCCTTCACAAAGTCCTACGATCTCTTGGACTAACACGTTTACAGGTACACTGAGGATGCAGGTTTAGCTGGATAAACACAGAAATTTGATTTTCCCCGTGTAATGTGAACACGTTGACTCTCAGCAACGTACATGACATTATGTGTGATATTACTTTGCATCATGCTTTGTCTCCAGTGCAAACAGTTAAGGTGGAGTAATTATGTCTCCGCTGAAATATGAAGGGTTTAACCCCTGGTGTCAGTGCATTCAGATACCAAATTGGTGCTTTTCTTTTTTTTAAGTGTCACATATTTAACTTCTGTGATGAATTCTGCATCCTGGGTCAGGAATAAAAAACAATGACATCTCAGAGAGGCGTGCCGTTAGCATGGCTGTCACCTTCAATGGCTGACTAACAGGTCACATAAGCCGTAAATGCAACAATGAATGTTCTCTGCTGGTCTGACTGTAGAGAGGCATTCATTTGTACTTATAAGCGTTCATCTGGACAGTAAAACAAACTGACCCAATAAATGGCAGAATCTATAATAAAGTAGTCTTTCTGCGCACCTGCAGATTTCAGAGAGGGCTGATGACAAGAGAGTCGGATGGTCGCAGAAAACGCACGTGACTTCTCCCCTCTCACACCCGGCTAGCTCGGCTCTCTCTGTACACGTCGCGCAGCCCCCTGCACCGGTAGAAAAGGTTACAGTCTCGGAAAAAGTCGTGCTCAGCAGATGACATTTCGTTCATCATCTGCAACGCCAAGAAAACGTCACCAGTCTCCATTTTTATGGCCTCCATCTATAAAGACACCAGAGCTTGTTTTCATAGGAGCCGGTCAATTCCAGAGTGAGATGATGCATCCTGAATCAGCAGTCCCTGGCCAGACGTGCATGTACAGGCTGTCTGGCTGCATTACATCGCAGCACGGACGTTACTACTGTTTATATTTGTACAAGTGCATCACAGCGCTGACCTCCACATACTCAGGCTGACAGAAAACAGCTAAATGAAGATGACAGCGATGTCTGGGCACATGTCCGCTTGGGTTTCCACTTCAGGGTAGACCGAATTACCCCTCCCTCCCTCCACACACACACACACACACACACACACACACCGCTTGTTAGTAAGCTCCTGTCAGCAGTAAAAAAAAAACTATAAAGGTCAGGTGTAAAGAAGCTTTGTGCTCCCTTAAATGCTCCCCTCCAGGAGTTGGTATGCTCCACTTCACCCGCAGTAAGCCCGACCAGGCAGCGCTCGCCAAACTTCCACTGGGTCGGGGGTGTTCGGGGGGTGGGGGGTGGGGGTGGGTGCCATGGGGGGCAAACAGACCGCCAGTGCCTTAAGGCTCCAGATAGAAAGAAGGAACAAAGGGAATCATGTCTGGATGAATATTTTGTTTGGGCTGCACTGGAGGAGCTGATGCCATTAAAGCAGAGCCGTTATAATGGGAGGAATTAATGGTTTGTTTTATTCTTTTTTTTGGGATCCCAGGCTATGCTAGCTGCCGCAGCACCCGCTGGTTCAGTTATACCTTGCTAGATAATGGAGCAGTCAAGTCTCCGCAGGAGGCTTTCAGCTGGGATTGAGGTCACAAATGACTACAAAGAAGGAAATAAGCAAATGGAGAGCAGGTAAAAAGTCAAAAAAAAAAAAAGATCTGGCATTTTCATTTAGAAGAAAGCTGCTAGGCTTGATTAGCATTTTGGGTGAGACTAAAACCTGTCTTCAGATAACAGGATTTTAGCATTCACAAGTGTGACGTCGCAGTGGAAACCCCCGGCAGCAATTTCAGACACTTTCCAGTGAACCGTGGCTTTTCCGATACTGCAGCCTGGGGCAGGGCTGAGATTACAGAGGCTGTTTACAGTAGCGGGCACACGCATTCCTGCGCCGCATCCTCCTTCTGGTGTTATTGAAAACATACGATGAGGAGCCCAATGACAGAATAAGAGTGCAGGCTCGGCTCTGAGTCATTAACAGCACGAGTGGGGGTATATTTGCACACGGTGTGTAAACCAGAGCAGGTACAGTATATGCACTGTAAGGGGAAGAGAGGTCAGCAGCAGCTAAAACTCATTGAGATTCAGGTCATGTGCTGCAGAGGTTCCCAGGGCAACTACAGCGCCAAGCTGACCGAGAGACAAGAGGAAAGGAGGCAAACCTCTGGATTTACATACCTGCAGATGTTGGCCCATTAGCTGCTGATTTAATATCACAAAAAAAAAAACAAAAACACAAAAGACTTGCCTCAGCGCGCAGCGAGCACATCTTAAGTTTTATGGCAGGAAATTAAAGTAATAAGATTATTTCAATGTCAAGGCATCTCATGCTTTTCATTCCTTCGTTTTGTTTTTTCTCCAACTCATCTGGCAGAGAAGAAGAAAAAAGAAAAAACTCAAGAAAAATGAAAGGGAAGGCAATGATGGGGCTGCCACAGCTGTCAGAGTCGTTCTGTCACAGACGGCCAGCCTCTAGGCCTGAGAGGACAAGCATGAAAACAGTGTCCCCTGCATTCACCAGAGCTGCCTCCGCCTCTTCCTCCTCCTCTTTCTGATACCCTTCCAGCTCCGTCCAGACTGCGGGAAACATATTGATTTTGCATAAAGAATAATTAAGTGCCCTGTTGTGCTGCTAAATATGTAACAGCGCCGAGCTGTGAGCATTTGTGCAAAGGCCTCCCACTGTTTGTCAGAGGACCATAAATCAGAAAAGGGATCCAACAGTTGCGGGTATGTACTGTTAGGGCAGACAGTAAACAAGCGGCAGCAGAGAGTCTAGCAATCATACAAACATGCTCTGCAAATACAAAAAAATGCGCCCCTGCGTTGTACACACACTGATGCAACACAGAGTTTTGTCGTGCCTCAGCCAAATGTCGAACATCATTAAAATAACCAGAGGGCAGGAGGGGGATTTTAAGGCAGCGGGAATTACCGAAAAGATTGGCCTCTTTTATCCTCATCTGCCTAAATCTCTTCAAATTCTGGTCCCGTGCTGGTTATTCCCCACTTCCATCCCTTACCAGGGCTGTGGATTACTGTCACTCAGAAGGAAGATGCATCACTTCATGTTTAACCGAAAATACTGCACTTTTTCTGAGGAAGATAAGGGCAGATTTAAGAGCTGAATAACAAGAGCTGCCACCATGCAAACGAAGAAACGTATTTTACAATGAAGAGGCGTGAAAAGACCGTTTATTTAAGCAATATTCATTTAATTTAAAGCAGCAACATCCCAAACTGGGAAAGTAAGCCGGTGTAGATGTGCCAAAAGCTGCAGCTTATCTGACCGGCTAATTGATGCTTGGTCCAAAAGAGGCAATTCCTAAAGCCAGAGAACACCACCTCACAGCACCATGCAGCCTTACAGTGTGAGGTGCCACAGTTGGATGTCATGGTCCTTTATTACAGGAAATTCAGCAGTGTTGCGGTCAATTTTACACCAACTCTGAGTTATTATGATGTGGATCTAGCTATACAATAGTTTGAGCTCCGGAGGACTTGCTTTGCTGTTATATGCTGCCTACATTGTTGTAACAAATAGAATTAAAATGAAAATTAAATCACCTTACATTCTTACAGGATTTGGACGATCTGAATAAGCTACTTGAAAACATTTTTACTTTTTTCCCTAAATAGAAATGAACAAATAATGACCAAACTAAAGAAAACAATCGTTATATTTTTCATATTTGTTAGCTATAAAATAAAAGCCATTATCGCCATCTGCTGAATGAAGGTACAGCGAGTTCTGTCATGTGGCTCTGAATGCTGTAGAGCTCTGCTAGTGTGCAGAGAATCCATAAGTTAATTAGCAGACTAATTAAGTGTAACTGCGAGAGACAGCTACCACACGGTCAGGCCAGAAACGAGACTTCGGTAGATGATCTCAAGACAAAAGTATGTCAAAGGGACAGAGCTCAGTGAATCGGCTCCACTGGTCCTTCCTCATGTCAGGTGATCGGATTATAGAATTCACCAGAGTGGAATAAAAAATATTATCAAACGCTTCTCAAACTCACTTTATGTATCAATCATTCATATGCCAAACTGCTTCTTTTAACACAGAAAGTCATTAAGCTTTTTAAGCTCATTTCTTTTTACCTTTCAACCTTTAAACTAAAGAAAGAATGTGGATTAAATAGACCACGCACAAAACCATAAACAAGTATTATACCATTAGTTTAAGAAGTTTTATGACCTTTCAAAGTCTAGATATTTTTGCTTTCCTCATGAAATCTGACTGAATATAATTAACATGCTGCAATGGGATTTTTCTGTTTCCTTGTCTTCTTCTTAAATTAAATATTCATATCTTAGATTCAGATCATTGTCAGCATCTGCAGTGCACCAGGCTGAAGTCAAATGCGATTACCTCTGACGGTTAAAAGTAGAAGCAATGAAGATGAGAAAAAATATCTAACTGTATTAAGTGAATAAATCCCAGACAGACTGAATAACAGGACATGAGGCACAACAACAATAAAATGAGACGAGCAAAAGCTCTTTAAATGCCACAGTCTTTATCTGCCCTCTGCATAATTAACTAGAAAACCTGTGAACCTAAAAAAAATAAAAAAAAATAAAAATAGCCACATCCCATTTACAATCTGTCACAGTTTAATGAAGCCAAGCATAAACCAATGCAGAGCTGCCATCCAGTTTCATGCACCTATTCCCAATAAGCTCAGCCAGAACACATTGGGACTGTTTACATATCTGCTGCGTGTGACCCATCTGAATGTCAAATGAGCTGTGGAAGCGAGCAGAAATATCATCACCTAGAATTCAGATTCTCTTCCCTCAAATGTAAGTCGCTTTGGATTAAAGCGTCTGCTAAATGACAGTAGTAGTAGTAATAGGAGTCGAATAATGAAGACATGTTTCCAGTTTAACTTCATATTCTGTCTCTTAAAGTAGGTCCGTTTTCTCTGAGTAAACCATCAGAAATCTGAAGTTATCACTGGAGTGAGGCACGAGCCAGAGAAGCAGCTGTTGATTCAGCTTCCTGGACGCCGCCTCAAACAGACAAGTAGGCCGGCTCTACCCTGCTGAGCCTTGGGCCTGCACTAACTCCTCAGATGCAAAACAGATGGGACACATTCTTGTGGAGAAATTAATACCCAAGGTACATCAATTAACTATAAGTAAATGTTCCACACAGACTGGTTGAACAGCGGCGCGCAAATAATGGAGCAGACACACTGATCTACATAATCATTGCAATGTCTGCTTAGATACTGTGTACGCCGGAGAGATCAAGAGAAACCGAGCGAAGAATTAATGTGGGATGTCATTTGAACTTTTGTATTAATGCCTCATTAAGAGGAGGTTTAATCTGGAGTTTCTAGTTTGGCAACATGCACACCCAAAGCTATTCATTACTCAGATACATTCAAGGGGGGCGGCAGCAACCACAAACTGGAAGACTTAAAGAAGGAGGAGGTTGAAATCCTGTGGTGGGCTCAAACAGGGTTCTCATTTGGATGATATTTACTAAAAAGGAAAAAAACACTTTTCTACCTCTACATGTATTTTTGTGAGATTAACTCAACACAAAAAAAAGAAAGCAAGAAAGAGAGAAAGGCTGCTACAGAGCCAGACAAATGCTTCTCACTAACTGACAACATCAGGAATCCAGCTGTTCCCCACGTGCCATCATCACTCTGAATCAAACACACAGAGCAGTTTTCTGCCTTGCCACCTCAACACAGGCCTCCACAGATTTCCTGAAGAGGGACATACAGCGAAGAAGATGAGACTTTGGAGCTTGTGTTGTGTTTAAGAGCAGGCCGGTCTCTAAGAAATGAAACGGTGCTGTGCTGCCTCATCCTCCCTCCGTTCCCATAATCTCCCACAGTAATGAATAATGACAGCTGTGCATGCTGCTTTGCTGCTGAGGCCAATCGATTGGCCTTCTTCAGATTAGTCTTAAACTACTTAGTCTTCAGTGCAGCAAATCCAGAGGCCCTCAGCCCTGTGATGTAGTAAGGTGGCTGTGATAATCAGGAGCAGTGATGTAACAAACCAAACTTTCTTAAAAAAAAAAAAAAACACAGAAGAAGAAAGAAAATTGGTGAAAGTTATTTAATAATTAAGTTATTTAATAAAAAAGATTTAGCAGCTGTACTATTTGTCATTTTCCAGCCAATGTGCATCATAAACTTCATCAAACCTTGCACCAAAAACAAAAAAAAATTACAATCAATATTTAAACTTTGAATTATAACTTGGTGAGTGAGCTAAGATTTCTTCGTCAGAATATGCCTGCCCTAAGAACATGCAGGTTTAAAAGACAAAAGCCTCTGACCGAGCCTGCAGTTCCTCTAGAGGAGGATTAAGGTCAGCTGCCAAGGAATCACTCTCCGTTTGAAAAAGCACCGATGCTGCGGTTGGTACAGGCCGTGTTCAGCAGCAGCGTATCCATCAGACCTGAGAGTCAGACATTCTGTCTCAGGTACAGCAAGACATTTCAGTTCAGTCTTTTAATTGAATAAACACACACCCATCTGTCTCATTAACACTAAACAAGACAGATTTGTACTGCTGTGCAGAGAGAAATACAATCCATTAGGATGGTGTCAATTTAAAGTCTCTCTTGAGTTAGGAAGCAGTTTGAAGATGATAAAATACATCTTTTAAAGCTTGCAGCATTACTACTTAAACGCAGTGGTTCTTTGAATGAGATGGTAAGGTTGACATTCCCACAGAATTTATTAACTATTCTAGCATTTTAACACAGTGTTTGGTTTTTCCTTTTGTTCTACACCGACTGGCCCCGGACCGGTAAAAGTGGCATCACGTTGCTTTAAAGCCCCAGCGTGTCTACGTACAGTACAAAACAGGAAGGTCATGCACAACAAAAGCAAATCATCCCAGTTTGAAATGGAAGCTAGAAGAAGCACTTTATACTCATATTGGAAAATTATCCCGACTGGTGCTGCCCCGGCCTGAAAGCAACCACCTTAAACACAACTAGATTTTTAAAAACCAAAGAGCCACCTCCATCACGATGAAACAATCTGCGACCTGCTGGGGGAAATAAATTTATGAGTCAGTGAGAAAATGTTTTAATCTATTCAGAACATAACAAAAACACCATCATACCTTGAGGGACGGATACTCTGCAGAAGCTTTTAGAAAAAGGGAAGGCAGTTTAAGCCTTGAGTGTAAAAAGCATCAACATTTACTGTAGACTTTTTAATCACGCAGCAAACTGTCAGCAGCCCTCTGTATACTGCGCAGATTGCTCTGAACTTCTGAGGTTTTGATGCAAATAGCTTGAACCTGGAAAGCTGGAGCAAAAAGATGCAAATGCCTCATAAAAAAAGTGCAACAGGCTTGTGGAAGTTCCTCTTGCCTACTTTGTTTTCAGAGGACGACCTTCAAAGCTGCTCCTTTACAGCTTTACTAGAATCAGACCAGCTGCTGCATTAGTTCCACCCACAGTGGGACTGCACCCCTGCACCTGTTGCTGTACTATCTGTTCCCTATGCAGCTGCATTTTAAAAACACAACTTTCTGTGGCACTAAACCTGGACATCCAAATGAATTTGACACATTTCACCGCCCACTTTAATGTAGCACAGATTAAACCTGCAGCCCTGTGTGAGCCTCTCTGTGGCGAGCACATTAACACTCCACTACCGCAGCGTGACAAACAACAGGCGCTATCCTGAGGTGAAATCTCACATTTAAAAGTTGCTGGGGGAGAAAGGTGGGGAAACAAACGAATGCAGGAGCAGAAACAGCTGTTGTTGCGTGGCTGCAGGAATTTCAGCAAGGCAGGTTCATTTGTGCAACATATTTCATGTACAAGGCGATTCAGAGTGCTTTACATAAAACATTCAAAGCAGTTCAGCTTGGTGCAGAAGAAGCACTGAAAAGCCAGTAAACGTATGAAGAGGGAAACAAAATTATATTGAGGCTCTGCAAAAAATAAATCTTCATATAAAATAACTGATGAAATGAAATTAAAATGATTCAAAGCAAGCAACAATCTAGAGTAGTTAAAAGATACCGTGCAGACAGAAGAATTCTTTTTTACCTGGAATTAAAAGTTTTTACATTTAGTGCGAGTTTAATCTCTACCGGCAGCTTGTTCCAATTATTTGCAGCATAACAGCAAAATGCTGCTTCTCTGTTTAGTCTGGACTCTGATCTGGCACAGCTGACTTGAGTCCTTGGATCTAAAAGCCCTGCTAGGTTTATATTCTCAGAACATATAACAGATGCTTTTAAACCCTTCTAGGGTTTATAAACATTTAGCAGGGTCTTGAAATCTATTCTCTGGCTGACTGGAAGCCAGTGTAAAGACTTTAAAACTGGTGTGGTGTGTTCGGATCTCTTAGTCCTGGTTAAAACTCCAGCAGCAGCATCTGGATGAGCTGAAGATGTTTATTGCTCTTTTTAGGAAGTCCTGTTAGACCATTACAGTAATCCAGACTGTGTCCGAAAGTGCACCCTATTCCCTACATAGGGCCCTATATAGGGCTCACGCCATTTTGTAGTGGTGTCCGAATGTCCAGAAGGAAAAAAGTAGTGCACTCAAAGTTAC
>JBBDHI010000013.1:13318088-13335123 GCA_037177115.1 Craterocephalus stercusmuscarum | reverse complement strand
GCTATATAAATAAACTTGCCTTGCCTTCAGAGCAGGTTTCAGTCTGCAGCGTGGTAATAAACATTGGAAAGTGTGGGGATTAACTATGGAACAAGCAGAGCAGAGACATTTTGGGTAGAGCAGTCAGAATGTCCCTGCCAGCTTCAAACACATTTCATGCCTGGGTTAAAATAAAAAAAGAGTTAACATTCTGTATGTGTGGAAACTTTCTTTGAGAAGGATTAACAATCAGCCAGCAAAATTCCAAGTGCAACATGGAGCGATCACAGCTAGGAAAGCCCCGGTGTAACATTTATATTAATCCAACTATCTGTTATCTGAGCTGACTGATCCAAAGCTGATGCACAGAGCTTCAGCACCCCCCATGTTGCAGTTTCGAAGCTTTCCATCTACAACATGCCGTGCTTGTTAACTCCTGAGAACTTCTTGTTTATTTTTATCTCTGACATTGCCAGTATGAAAAACAGCAGCTTATAGCTCAGCAGGATATTAGAAACTAATAGCTCAACTGTTGATTCTCTAAACAAATTCATTTCAAGGTGAACAAAAGAAGTGGGAGACATCGCAGCTTCCTCCTGCTCCTGCAAGATCTCCGGCTGTTCCTGGGCCTCCTTCCAACTGATGAGCTGCCCCTTAATCATTAAGATACAACACAATGACCAGAAAACAGCAAAAGCTGCATCCAGCCTACAGTCAGCCTTTACCCCAGTCTTTGTGTTTATTTGTGGGCTTTTTTTGTGCATGTTTAGAGATTTTCTGTCACTAATTCAAAAAGCAGACGTTTTAGACGATAATGAGTCATTTTCAAATGGAAAGGCTATTAATTCAAAATACAGAGCAAGAAAGAAGTTTGGAATTCATTAAGGAATTTTTATGCAAAGCAGCCCTTTAAAACAGCGGCTGTGATGGGTAAAACAGTGGATGGTGAGAGCAGAGTCTAATTACAGCGGAGGAGCGGTGATAGTAGTGCAACATGAGAACGAAACGGCGCCTGAATTTCTAATGCTGATAAACTATTCGGCTAAAATTGGTGTTTCGGTCTAAAACAAGAGTGATGCATTTTAACAGTCAGGCCTGGCAACTGGAGCAATTTCCTTTATTTATAAAAAAGAGTGCGACACTCCTCCCTCCACTCAGCCTTCATCAACCCATCCCCCACTTCTTAACTCCTAAATCCACGCAAGAGTCGCTTCTCTTCGCAGACAACTTCACTGGTGACTTAACCTGCCGTCAACAATCGAGAGCATCAAGACATCGGAGCAGACAGTCGGCCTGAGTTCAACCAAGCAAGCTGAAGCAAAACAGCAAAACGGCTGCAGTAAGAAATCATTCTTCCCAATAAACGAGCCGCCCGAAAATATTAAAATGAATTCAAGACTGGTATGTGTGAAGTCCACTGCTTCTCAACGTCCAGGTTTTCACAGCCAGAGATCATCAGCATCAACACAAATGTGTTCACAGCCAGCGTGCTAAGTAGGCCACAGCATGGTATGTGACCCACGAGTTGCCTCAATGGCCCCTTTTTGTTTCCCAAACATCTGATACTCTGCCTGCTGAGGTGGAAACTTACCCTCCAATGAGAGGAATAGGAACCAAAGCTGCTGCTATCACTTACAAGGTAAAGTTAGACCATTTCTGCTTTCTTAAAGAGAAAACACATCTAAGATTGACTGATTGATCATATATTTTTTTTACTAATAGAGCATGTTCCTGTAGAGAAATACGACTCAGTGAGCACCTAAGAAACAAGTTTTGTAGACAAAGCAGTAATCCTCATCCTCAGTTTGTCTGGCTTCTGCATCTTTCGGCTCGTTCACGTCTTTAAATGAAGTTACTCCACGCTGGCCGAACTAAATTCTGAAAAGAAACTCGTCCAGATGATTTTGTGTAAGTTTGCCCGAATCCTTTACTCCATCATCTCAATCTATCAAGGACAGAAAAACACCTCATTTGTCTTTAGAAGCCTAAGGTGAAGACCTGCTATAACACTAAATTTGAAACTTGTTCTTGTTAAGATGAGTACTCTTACCACCCCAAATGTAAAGAAAGAACAGAAAAAGAAAAAAAAACGCTCCATTGACACCTCCAGAGAAAACAATATCAAGCCCACTGAGATTTTTATCTTCAGCGCCGATTTGAGATCGAGGACATAATGTGTGTTAAATTGAGCATGGATAAAGCTTTCTGTTCACAGGGGCCTTTTGTTACCCTCTTCTGAGCCATATCTCAAACTACTTTCAGATCAAGCAGCCTGAGGGGAGGAGGAGGAGTTCCTGAAACACCATCACTACCGCTCAACAACGCAGTCCGTATTCACCTTTACAAATGCGCCTTACTGGGGGATGCAAAAGTATGGACGCACCACTCCAGCAACACATTCGTTTGAACATTCAGCACTAAATCTGCCGGTTTCTGCTGTGGATTACTTTTGTAAGCAGGGAAGCGAACGAGTGAATGACTTAAAATAGACTGCAGCACAAATGCTCATCGCTAAGAGCAGGAGTAGCATATGCTAATAATTAGCCGGCTTTGTGTTGCTATATTCAGCCTCTAATAATCAAATATGACATTTTACAAGCGTAGCATTTAAAAGGAGCTCATTCACAACCAGTTTTTCTCGCTCAACTTCCATTAATCCGTGTAACTAGCTTAGACCTGAGTGTCTAAATATAGATTAGTTTGATGAGAAAATTAATCCCTTCAAACCTCAAATCGTGAAAGGAATTCAAATGGTTGTTTTTTTTTTTTTTAAAAACCAAGGACAAAAAGAAACATATTCCTGTTTCTTCGGTCAGCCTGTGTGTTTTCACAGTGTAATCTAGTTCTCACACATCTTCCGCATAGAAGGGCCCAGTAAACGGCGTCGGTGGCAGGAGGGAACCGAGGAAAGAACGGCTGCTTTATAAATACACAGCAGCGATAACACAGATTTGAGTGAGTCAGTAAGATGAGGAAGCAGTGAACAGACATTTTAAATGCAGAGGTCTGACTTCCACAACAGCATCCTTCCAATTGTATCCATGCATGCAACATTCAGTTGCTATGCCAACCTCTAACCAGACATGCTGCTGCCTGTGATGGAAATGGGAAATGCTTCCTGGCAACACTGCTGTAATATAAAGTCTGATTTCCACATCAGCGCTGCCATCGTGAAACGTGACCGAGCAAGACGGCGACTCACCGAGATGTCGAACAGTTCCTCCGTGTTGTCCAACATACGGACCCTGATGGTGATGTGCCGTCCGGGGGGCATGGCCGGAGGCCTGAGACCGGGGTCCA
This sequence comes from Craterocephalus stercusmuscarum, assembly GCA_037177115.1. NCBI lineage: Eukaryota > Metazoa > Chordata > Actinopteri > Atheriniformes > Atherinidae > Craterocephalus > Craterocephalus stercusmuscarum. The sequence continues at coordinate 13,331,844 of JBBDHI010000013.1, read as the reverse complement.
ACGTACTGATGCCCAGTGTTTCGGGGGCTCCGAGACGCTGACCCGCTCCAGAAGCCATGGGCTCTGGCTCCGGCTCTGCCATGGTGCACCGCGCTGCTCGCTGCCCAGCCTGCACCGAGTCAGACACACAAAACACGCTCTTACTCCGCTGCACGGGAGGAAGGATGCTTCAAAGTCGTAAAAATGGTTAAACCTTCTGTTCACAGTATCACTGGTACAGGTGTAAAAAGAAAAAAACTAAATGATTGTGTTAGGGCCCAGAGGACAGGCTGCACAACCTTCCTGTCACAGTAACAAAGTAATTGCAAATGCAGTATTTGCACTCAGCACTAATGGCTGATAATTACTGCCTGTGGGAGACTCAATTACTGATAAAAGAAGAGAGAGACAGAGAGAAATCAGAGTCTGATTTTGATTTTATTGCGCGAATCAGAAAGCCCTAATCTAGTCTGACAGAGAAATCACAAGGCTGTAGTGTAAAATCAAAGAGACCTTACGACAGCTATCGAATCAAGCTGTAAAAGCAAGACAGAGCTAAAGACAGAGACATACTAAACTTGGGATTTAATGGGTCTCAGGGGCCATAAGTTAAACATGTACAGACACTGCAAGGGAGGTGAAGTGAATGAGCTGTAAAAGAAGAGCAATCTGAGGGTAAAGAAACTGTGAATGCACAACACTGCATATAGAAATCGATCAATTATATAGTGATTTTACTCAATTAAATAATTTACTGATTGAAGTGCAGACAGCTTTGTCCCAACTCAAAAGTTTATCCAAATACAGTCATATCGAGCTATATTAAGTATAAGGATCAAATCGAGCCAATTTGCATGTGCAAAACATGGCCACAAGACATAATAACTGTTAGCAAGACAAACCATAAACATAGAATATTTAAAAATAGTTTGTAGTTGGTTTATCAACATGAATGGATGTAAAAGTGCATCACATTCTCTGCACCACTGACATCCGGTCAGAAGTGTCCCCCTACCTATTCTTCAGGAGCAGAAAAAAGCTCATCTGGATCGTATGAGTCAGAATTAAACCATTTAAGGTGTTTCCATCCAGCCTGTTTCACCACATTAATTACCACAATAAACAGGAGAGCGTCACAACTCTGACACACCTTTAAGTTCAACTATTGTGGATTCTTGGTGGTTTCAGTGCCGGTTCTGTAGAGCCGGTTCTGAGACAGTATTGCCCGTTGGGGCACTGGGCTCTACTGGGATCTAAAATATAGCAGAGGGAGACTAACGATGTACTAGGAGAGACGTCTAAAGTAACATCAAAACGCGGCTCTGCGTGCCTGATTTGTTAAGTGAAACCACACCATTTCCAGCACCAGGACATAGTAAGTTGTGGAATAGTAAGTTTAGGGGACTGCAATTAGCCTTAAAGGACAACAAACTTTAAAAGCATTTTCCCAAGACATAGAATAATCATGGACATGAATAAACCACCAGCACCGGTCCTCCATGTTTTGTTTAAAATGTTGTTTACATGGGTGATGTGCTAATTATGTATTGTTTTCTTTTTCTAAAAAAAACTGGTTTCATTGAATCGCCAGTCACCACACAGTTGCATCCCAGATGAGACTTTTTACATCAGGAAAGTTCCCACTCGGAAGAAAAGTATAAAGAAAGCTCCCACCTATATATCCAGGAACTTTGAAAAGGTTCCTGTGGTCCAAACCCCAGAAATGAGGATGTCTTTTCTCTCTCTCTCTCCCTCTCTTTCTTCCAAATGTACAATAAATGTTTTTTTTGAAAAAAAAATCCCATCAGGATGTTCACATCATCATCATTGTATAGTTGTAAACCTTAATCCAGTCTATTTGTATCACTACCGGTATGAGTCATTAGAAAACAAAATTTTACTAAGCTACAAGTATTTTGCACTTCATATAGCTAAATCTAATGAGTTAACAGTTGAAATAATTGAAGTGATTAATAAGGTTTAAATAAACGTCTACATTAATCTGACAAATAAATACGCTAAATAAGTAATATATAAACACAAAAAAACACTGAAATTATTTGCTTACAAGTATTGACTAGAACTGAAATAAGTGGTGGGACCACAGAGTTTCATTTATCAGAAAGACAGAAAACATTTGGAAAAAACGCAAAAAAGCCACATATCACTATGTTGAGGTGTAAAATGATAGAAATAACCCTTAGTGGCAGCGAGTCAGTGCAGGTGGAGGACTGCTTTTAAACAAAGTCTAATACTTTCTCGTACTGGGTGACACATGAGTGTGCCATTATCCAGCCCCCTGAATGGATTTCCAGTGCCAGATCCCTGCAAGGCCCTGCTGGCCACTTAATTCTCTCTTCATCGCACATTCCAGCTGACTGATGTCATCTTCAGACCTCACCAAGTGGTTCAACGGGCACTTCTTCAGCCGCCGCAGAGGTGAATGACTGCTGCCAAGTTTAAGCTAAAAGCTGAATAAGGCATTTCAGAAGAGAGGATACGGTAATCATGCAGTTTGTTGACATGGACACTGGATATATAAATGACTGTTTTTAGAACTATGTTGCAAAAGTTACTTTGATGCTGTATTTGGTTTCAGACTATCCACATGGCTCCAGGACTAACGAAAGTAGGGAGTAACTTGTGATTTAATTGGTAAAATGCATTACTTCCTCATAATTGAAGGCCATTCTTATGAGTTTGGTTGCCAGATGTAAATATATTTTCATCTATATTTTCCAAATCAAATAAAAATGCTATTAAATACTAACCGTAAGCCCAACATGCCACCTTGTATCATGTCCACCTGTTTGTTCACACGGCAGTAAGAGCAAATATTAGTGTTTTCCATCTAAAGAGCAGACTCGCGCTCCTTCGGGCTGATGGAATCCAGACCAAATGCTGTTAGCTGAGAAGAGAACGGGGGTGGAAACAAGACATTTTTCAATTCAGACCAGTTCGTTTGACATTCGATCCTAGAACTATCATCACTCAGTGGTTCTTGTCTTGATTATTGGCAAATGCTCTGTCAATTCGTGGCTTATATGACTTGCGCATGCATGCCACGTAAGTAGACACTCTTCAAACAAAGCACCGCTGACATGGAGGCCAATGAAAGAGTGGACAGTGATTAGTTCAGCCAACGCATGCCTTCCCTTGCACCAAGTGTCATGAATCAACCAGTCAGGATCACAGATCCATGTGGCGTTCTAAACGGGTGACTTATGCCCAAACAAACACACCAAACAGGCACCAGTTGTGCAGATGGCACTTTGTTCCCAGGGCCAGAGTGTGAGCAGAAGTCCCTGAGCATCCAGTGCCAGGAGACGTTTACAGACTCCTGAGTGTTTCTCCGGGTAAATCACCCTGCCTTTGAACTTGTTTGCTTGAAATTCCCCACATATGTGTAATATGTAGCTGTGACTGCTGGCCTGGGTTCTAACAGTGGCTCCTCTGTGTGCTGGGGCCCCCTCGGTAAAGTCCACCACTCCACAGCTGGAAACCTTTAGTGACAGCTGAATGGCTAGAGGCTGTGGCTGACAAAGCCAGCTGTCTACCTGAGACAAGCTCTGTTACCGATTTTTTTTTTAAAAAAGCGCAATATCCTCTGTGTTCTGCAAAAAAATACAATACCAGGGTGTGGCTGGTGTTGCTTAAGTTACCTCTGTATTATTGGCAGTGTGACATGTGTTCATGAGGTGAAGGCAGTGGCAGTCAGAAGCAGTCTAACCTTTGCAAAATGGTCAGAAAGATTGCAGAATATGGTGAAATCCAGCAGTCAGGGAGGTCTTTCATGACTCACCACAAGGTCTTCTCAACATGAATGTAATGTGGGTTAATAGAACAGGCTGCTGTAATCCTCAGGACATTAATAGCCAGTACAGTAGATATGGCATTAATGCACTGCTTGGACTCACCTGGACACGCTCTGAAAACTAAGTGGCAAATAATAAATGCACACTTCCAGGCGACACAGAGCATTTAAAAGTCCCAATGATGCAAGACTAGTTTTACAGCAGCAGGGAAACCTGAGCGACTGCGGCGTCTGCAAAGGAATATCTGTGCAACGCAATCCACACTGCAGGACAGAAAGGACAGACAGTCACTTGCTGGCTGTATGTGAGCATTTTCACAGTGATACTTGTCCCATTTTCCCTCGAAATCCAAAGGATCACGAAACAACACGGGAAAGATCCTCCCAAGACTTAACCCTAATCTCCTCAAACAAGTTGAATCACTTCCCTTAAAGAGCACACTGTGAGAAGACTTGCGCTGCACGATTCTTACCCCTTCTCTCGTAATGCGGGCTTGTCCTCACCAAAGTATTTCCCAGAGCTGAGGGGGAGATTTTTACATCCACGTCCAGTCGTAGCGGGGAGGAATAAAGAATCCCAGCGGAGTTTCAGAAGCAGCTCGCGGCGGAGAGGAGGCTTCCTGCGGTCGCCATGGCGGACGACTGAGTGAGCGAGCCGGGAGAGAGACGGGATTACATTGAAGCGAGCAGAGGATCTTCTCCCGGTGCCTTGACTCAGACAATGAAGGAGGTGCAGCACCTCCACCTTCTCAGCAGCACGATCACCGAAGAGCAACACCACCACCTAGCGGCCGCGGCTGGAACAACAACATCCCCATACTGTGAACTGTCGGTTGCCTGCATGCGACCCCTTGAAATCAAGTGTCTCACTTACTCATCCTACAAGTACATTCACAATAATAGTTAGATTCAGAATAATATCAAGATTGACAAAAAATGACAGAGAATAATGATCCAAATTTTGGTTATAAAAGGTTGCATAAATAAACTTACCACACAGATTAAGAAAATTGTGTTTTGGACGATTATTTCTCTCCTTATAAACACAAATTGGTGTTGTATGAGGCATTGTTGGAAAGACTTTAGTCATGTTTACAAAGAGGTATAACTTGTAAGCATTGTGCTTCTAGCTAAACCGCAACTAAATATGTGGTTAGAACCCTCCAAAAATGTACCAAACCCTCCTGTAATATTCTCCTGTCTTGTTTTCAGACTCAAGTGGTGTCAGGTGTGTGCCATGTTATAGATGGATTATTGGCATCTAACTGATAGATGTATGAGATTCTGGAGCCAGTGCAGATCCTATATCTACAGAATCTGGAACTTATCTCCATCCTCCATGATAACATCACCAGGATAATCTTGGCAACTCCAGAATTGTGGAGTGGAGTGGGAAGGGCTGCTTGAGTCTAGACTTGAGTCAAACCAACTGACCACTTGTGGGATCAGTTTATGCCAGAGTGAAAAACCCAACCAAGCTGGTTGAACTGCACTAACATCTGGTTGAGGAATCAGAGTGTAAAGTGAATAAAGTGTAAAAATGGCCAATAGGTGTTGCTTTTACCTTTTTACCTTAACTCAAAACTTGAATGAAAACCGACACAGAACATTGCCGGAGATCGTGACACATTTTTTGAGGGCATTGCCCACATGTTTAATGATGTTGTTGATTCCACAGAAGCACAATCTGACAAGTTGAATCTTGTTGTAAAGATGATCATAATCAGGCTTGCCCAACTCTGTATAATACAACAAGTGGTAATCACTGACACACAATGCAAAGAACAGGATTAATACATTTTAGAGACAGGTGAAGATTAACAATGCACCAGTATCCTATAGAGCTGCCTTTTTTCACAGCATGCTGCATGCACTGTTTTTTCACAAGCAAAACCACTGAGAACCATGCATTTTTACTCTAAGTCCACTTGGGGGTGCTTTGGTTTGCAGTTAAAATACAGGAAGGCAAGTAGGATCACAAGCTGGTGGCCATGAAATGTTCAAACCCATTGCACATGAAGTTCAGCGATTCAACATTGTCCCTTCACATTGTGTGTAACAGCAGAATACTGTGGTAAAACACCAGTAGAAAAATTTGGGTTACATGCAGTCCTGTGACCAGAAGGCAGATTGACAATAACTTAGCTTGATAATGAATTTCGGAATCCACATGACACAAAGACTCGGTCCAAGATCAGAATTAATTTGGTTTAAGGCCCAGCAAGACGTCTGTTATGCTAATCAGCCCGTAGATTATCTCACAGTTTGGAAAAAGTGAGGATAAGTCATGTAAACTAATACTGCTTTAAAATGGACCGATTAGCATAACCACACTGGATTTTTTTTAATCTACTGCAGAATATGAACACTTGTGAACAACAAGTGCTTTAAAATGTGCATCTCCTCACAGACCACAGCTATAGACAGGCAACGAAACAGTGGGTTCCTTCCTATAGACATGTAAAGCTGACCCACCCAGAGGACATTTGCATCTCTTTATGGCAGCTCAGCATCTCTGTTTGGGCTGCATTTATTCTGCCATTTACAGTTATTTAGCATCTTTGTGGAGGTTTTGCCTTCCTTTGTTGTCTCTTGTTTACATATCTTTGGGGACAGTTTTCTGTTGTTTATCGGTTTGTTACCCATTTGCATGTCTCTGAGTTAATCTTGCATCTCCCGCTTAGCCAGAATTCTGCATCTCTTTTTTGATTTTTTTTATTACCATATTGTTACCAATTTGTTTAACAGATTTTTCTGTTCTTCTCCAGTGTTTTTGGCCAGTTGTACTTTGGATGGCTTCACTGGGACAACAGTCTCTGACAGTCTCTAGTGACGATACTAACGAAACAACTTCAACTTTGTAACTGATCGTGAGCAACCCAAAGGGACCGTTCAGATGTGAAGGAGCCTCTTTATATTATGTAACAGTCGCCAAGCGTTCCCTGTTCTCCTTTCTTTACGGGGTCGCTGGGTTCTTTGGCTCCACATTACCAACTCCTCCGTGTTTGTAGCTGCGTGGAGGGACAAGGATAAAAGACGAGCAGTGCGGTGAAAGCCTTAAACAGGGATTTTTTCCCCTCATCTCCTTTGAATGTCTCTTGCTCACCCACCTTCTCATTGGCAGGAAAGGAAGTCTCCTACGCTTTTGCGGTGTGGGACTGAAGATGAAGAAATCACACTTGGTGTCTTGGCAGCTTCAGAGGCCCTCTGGAGGCACTATGTTGGAACTGAGGCAAAGATGAACATATCAGCAGGAGCGTGAAAATGAGTGAAAGCTGCAGAGAGAAAGGGAAAACAGATCAGAGACAATGCGGGTTTGGATTAGTTATGTAAGCAATCAAGATCTGGTGACACATTTTAAGCAATCATCCACTTACATAAGGGTGAATGAATATCAACATTTCACTGATCACCACAGGACGGGGACGCATCGCACCACGAGAGCTGCATTTAAAAATATGATCACTATAAATATGCATGCCACCCCGAACTTGATAACAAATGAATTCATAACAGTTTGAAAAAGAAAAGTAACAGAATTCAGTCAATCAATCAACCAAGTGAACTTTATTTATAAAGCATTTTGTTTGCAATACAGAATTATTAACATTATAAACAACAAAACCTGTTTTATCTAATATAGTCCCCCAGAGAACAAACCATCAAGTCACACACACGTGATGTCCTCGACCAGCACCGACCTAACCCTAAACGATTGCACTGGGAATATAAATGATAGATTAGGCAAGGCAAGGCGGCAAGTTTATTTATATAGCGCTTTTCAGGTCCGAGACAATTCAAAGTGCTTTACATACAACACAGGAATTACAATAAAATCATTTAAACACAAAATCAAACACAAAATCATATTAAGTCGATTAGGTGAAAAATAAAAATACACATCATGATCTAATGTTCCACTTGTTTGCATCATAATAGCTAAGAGCTGCTTCTCTAAACATACCACAGAACTTTCTTTTAAACTACATTGTTCCAAACTGGCTTATATTGTGAAATATTTGTAAGAATAAGAAGAGCTTTAAGTCCATTCTCTGACTGACTGGAATCCAGTGTATGCTTGTAATGACTTCATAAACAGCGTGAAAATAATAAGAAACACAAAATCAAACACAAAATCATTCAAAGACGGCGATAAAGTCGATTAGGTCAAAAATAAAAATCATCATTATCTAATGTGGTATAACCCACTAACTGGACAAATTGCTCTAAAATGTAGTTGCTGGTGTAACAGGAAAAAATTCAGACACCGACAGGAAAATAGCACTGCTATACCATAATGTCTGGCATATCATCATGGTTTTGGGACATTCAGATGGCAGACATGGGTAGTTCCGTAGCCAGCTGACGTGAAAGAGATTTATTATGTCCACACACACAGCAGTTATTTGGCATCGTAGCTCCCCACAAGCATGTAAAATGTTTAGTTTCTAGAGGGATTGGGGAAGCAATAATAACAAACTTCCTTTCTTGAAGGCACAATTTAGGTGGTTTACAAGTAAGGTGGGTGTGCAACATGACTATATGTTATGTACTGTAACATTAAGCAGTGATACCTAAGGCTTGGCACAAATATAAATGATAAAATATTACTTTAGCAGAGTAAAAATATTAAAAGGAGAGGATGACAACCATAAAGCATATAGACATGAAATACATTTTAGTTGTAACATTTTAAGCATAAATGACTGAAACTTGTGTTTTTGAGGTTTGCGCCCAACCAGAGCCAACATCAAAGTAAAGTATGTATGTACTCATGCAAATAGGGTATATGTTGAGAAGGGATGGGAGTTATAGCCAAACAAGGCAGTGTGTGGTTTATATAGCATTTTTTCCCATGAATATTTACAGTTCTAAATGTGGTAATGCCACTATAAAACACCAGCTTTGTCTGCAGGTTTTCAGCTCATCCGTTTGCTTCTTTGCTACTATAAGTGCCGTCATACACTATAATGTGCTACAATCCAAGTGAAATCCTATCCACACGTTAATCATTAACTTTTAATTGTCCTTTTGCTTGTCTTATCAGTTAGCACGATGTGTCAGGACAGTGACGAAAATAATTCCTCCTAAAACAACATTTAACAGGTTCTGATTTTACTCATGTGATGAGTTGCACATAATGTCATGTGTAAAATATGTGTTTTAGCTGACACTAGTACACCATTTAGCCAGCGTAGGACCATGCTGACTATTTCTGTTAAAACCTGTAAATGTGCAACTTAGGGTTTGAAAACAAATGTCTGTATGTGCCTTCCAACAACATTTAGATGGCATGCACTCTTGCAGGCTTTTAATAAGAGCTCACTTGGTCGATCTTGAGCTAAAGCAACTCTTTTAAATGCATTACATTTATTTTCTCTGTTAAATTTAGAATATTAGACTTGAGAATATTTTTTACATAATCTGACCAGGAGAATGAAAAGAAAATAAATCTAAAGGAGTAAAATGATTGTCCTTTATGGGCATGATTTCCTTCACAGTACAGAAGACTGACTTAACTTTTTATGTCCTTGTATTTGGAGCAGCAGATTTCTGTATTATCCTGCAACCTTGTATCAACTTGCCAATAATTTCTCACTTGCACCACAGCTAAGTATCTGTTTTTCTAAGAGATTCTGTAAATCTCCGTGGATCAACCAGGAACTTTGGAATACCTTAAAAGGTTAGCATTGAGCTCAGCCTTCACTGCATACATTTTTGTCTTGTCAAAATTCTGCATTCATTCGCTGTGATTGCTGGACAAAGGCCATTTTTAAATTATCAGTTCCACCTGTGCCTTTGCTGCTTTGACAAGTCAAAAAGTCTACAGTTTATATGGGACTATAGAGGAAACAAGTTTCACAACCAGCATACTACAAGACAGATTGAGTTTTTATGAAAAACCGATGAAGTTCATTATGCTTGAACATCTGTCAAATGTGAAATATGTTGCCTGTTTTGCTCTCCAAAGCTGCTATGATGTGCAGAATAATATGACCCTTTTGGTAAAGAGCTTTTTGAAAAGAACCTGATGAAGACCATGTGTGGAGAGAGAAACTTGGAGATCATGTTCTTGATTTATACAGCATGATAAAGTTCATCTTGGCTTATTGTGCGATTGATTCACACAACATGAAACCATGCAGTAATATATAATTCTGCATGTAAACTTTGCATAATTATGCAGGTAAGAGGTGAAGTGGTTTCTTACTCAATTCTGATCAACACTTCAGGGTTTATGCTCTATCTTCAGACCTCACACAGTATTGTGTTTCCTCAGCAGGTGTTTGTGAGGCGGGCTGGCATTTTACTGTCCGTGTTGTTGTGGTGTAAAAAATCTTCCTTTCCCTGCAGTGCTCTTTGCTGCCAGTAATTACCTCAATTCATTTTACTACAGCTTAAGTGCTAACACAGCTAATCTTGTTAGAGTGATTTGATTAGCTAGAATATCACCCACTATCACACCTTCAGGGTATGAGCGCATGAGATGAAGCCTTGTCCTCTTTCTGGCCTTACTCACCCAAAAGTTATGCACAACACAATACAAAAAGCAATGTAATGATCACAATTCTGTGTGTGTTACTACATTATACCATCCAGTGTTTTTACACACTTCTCATTTTACATATGTTGCGTCCAACATCTTTTAAACTGGTCTTGAGCAATCAGTTTCCAAGCTTTCTGAAGGTCTGGCTAAGTTTCTTTTTCTTCACTCAATTACAGCTCATTCTGTGTTCAACCAGTTCATGTTAGATGTGTATTGTTAACCCACTTACCTCTGACCGATTAATCATTCTAGCAAAAAAAAAAAAAAAAAAAAGTAGGTAAGTCAAGGGATAGACCAGCTTTGTCTACACATAAACAACTGAGCAAAGAGCTGGTTGGATAGGAATAACTCCTGAAGGTATATTCACAAGCAAGCACTATGCTGTAACAATGTAAGTTATCAGAGATTTAATAAAAAGTTATGTGGGATGTAGTGGGACATGTGCCAGAACTGGAGCGCCATCTTGGTTATCTGACTGACTTACATCATATGGTATGTAATGTGAACTAAGTATAAGAAGGTTGGGGTGATTGGAGGTGTGGCTGAGGTGTGGCCCTTCTCTTGAACTGAACTCTCAAAGATGCGTTATATATATTACCCTTCCTTTAGTTGCAAAAAATTTACAAAGAATTGCCCAAAATACCTCAAAGACAAATATAATTTTTTTTCACCAAGACAGTGATTCTTTGACTCATAAAAACTGTTATCATAGCAGAGAAGCTGTCAGTAAGTGATTCGTAAGTAAAAGACACAGGGTATGTACAGTATGCAAATGACACAAAAACTAACCTGAACATCAGTGACAGCAGGTCTTATGGAGTGATAAGCCAACACATCTACTTTACTGTAGCAGTGTGAATTGTCTTGACAGAGACAGAGAAAGAAGTAGCCAATATACAAAGAAAAGCTTTGACAAGACCCTCCAAAACCCTAGAGAACTTTCCTGAGGACTACTTAAAAACATTACAAGAAATCTTATCTAGGACGGTTCAAACTGCTTTGAAACATAAAGATGGTTGCTCCTAAACATTGTCTTTCAAATTCATTAAAATTATTTAAATACCTTTTTTCTAATAAAATGTTATATTTGCACACATTCAACAAATGACTGCACTTATTTCCTATTTTCCTGCCAAGTTACGTAAAGAAACGAGTGGCTCAAGGCTTTTACAGTGTTTGATCCAGATTTTAAGAAGTTGCACAACATTGGACGTAATCTTGGAATGACCACTGAAGTGTTGTTTGGAGTGAATTGTGGAGATCGTTTTGGGTACTTGGAGTTATAGTTTATTAATATGCCAACCACAACTTCAAATAAACACCACCCAACGTTTCTAAAAAGATATGGTCCCCTACGATCCCTCCTTCTTCCCACATCATTATTATCCTCAGAAATCTCCAGTTTTGAATCATGAACATCTGTTTCTGCTTGTATTCGAGGAGTGTAAATCATTGCTTTGGTGTTGGGTGTTGCAACAACATCCTGTCCCCACTGAGAAATATTTGTTTTTTAGAGAATATAGCTAGAGATTTGGTGCCTGATTCAAAACGCTCTCCTCAGTCCCTTAGAGGTCACATGGCTCAGATAAAGACTGTTGATTGCTCTTGTAGCAGGAAGTCCAAGAGCATGAGGACAAACTGATACCATGCAGATGCTCAACATGACAGGATACTCAGTAAGATAGCATTTGCAGAATGGATGATTCTTATCATTCATAGTAATTGAAGACAGAGACTGATCATGATCCCCTGGAGGTGTAAATGGCTCTGTTGCTGTGTAAAGTGAGTCGCTGTCCTCCACATCCTGTCCTTGAAAAATGGCAGGTAGAAGGTCTAAAGAGCACTTCACCTGCATGCCATATGTTTTCAAAACCCTCTCCTGACCTTTGTTCCTGTTGCCTTATGACCCTGAGAATCTGCAGGTGGGTGCCTGCCATTGAAATCTCTGTGGATGTGATCATTCTCATATAACTAAGTCACACCAGAGTGAGCGAAAGCAGTCAAACAGGACCGCCACTCAGCGCCGAGTGTTTGTTTTTCCTTTCTTTCCATGTTTGCCTGAAACCTGGTTACAGCTTTCCTCATCGCCGCGGCAGACTTTCTGACACCGAAAAGGTTTCGGCAACGACAGCCAAGCTGCCTTTTCAATCACCATCCGTCTCCCGTGACATTTGTAGCCAAGGGGTGAGGAAGTTACCCACTCCTCCACACCTGTCAAGACCTCAGAAGAGAAAAGAATTGCGAGAGACAAATAACTTGTGTGCTGAGCCGTGCCTGTATGCAACACCTAAAAATAGGCTTGGCTTTGTAATACAGCTGGATTACACATCCCTGAAGTGTGCAGTCATCAAATTCTTTCCTTCCATGCCAAAGATTACACATGATATTCATTGTTGTGTCACATGCTTGCAGCAAGGAAAAACTCTTGTTGCAGGTGTGAATCTTGTTGTGGATGCGAGTGTGTCACACACAGTTCATCCACCTGTTTAAAGGGAGACTCTCCAGTGGAACCGGGTGAGATTTTTAACTTAGATTACGACTATAAAACTTCCCAAGCCAATAACTGAGGTGTACACACTTACTTTATATATATGTCTTCTGAAACTCTATGCTTAAGTATATAAATGAGACATTATCTGGTTGCACATGTGGCAATTTGCATGAATCTGTCGGAGAAAAGATGGGTGAGCCTACTCAAAATCTCAAAAATGCAGAGAGTATCGCTGTTGCCTGTCACGACTGACAAATTAGAGGCAGCTGAATCCCACACTGGAAAACAGGAAATGTTCTGAGGAACCCCAGCAAGGAGTGGAAAACCCAACTCTCACTCCACTCTGCAACCCTCCCCCTCCCTACTCCCGTCCCCAAATAATGCACCCTGATCCAAAACAAGGGGCAGCTTGTGGCAGTTATTAATACAATGTGATGACAGGTCCAATCACAATCAGAAACTGACCATTCCTTTCATGCTAACCAGAGGACAGGAGACGGAGGGGGGGGGGGCTGTCATTACAAGACACCGCACAAGTGGAAGCAGAGTGGTGGTCCAAGTATTAAACTTTGTCTGCATGGCCGGTAATTAAAGCATTACGCCAAATTGAGCACCCTTAAAGGATTCTGCAGGAGCTATTTGTCTCTTTGATCAACTCTTAAGGAAAAAAAAAGAAAGTGATTAAAAGCAGACATTAAAAAAGAGGGTGGGGGGGTTGATTTTGGGAGGGGGTAGAAGCGAGGAAGAAAAGGAGGAGTATAGTGAAAGATCTTGTATGTGGTTGTTTGTGTCTGTGCGCATGGACTGTTGGCCAAATAGAAACGGACCAGGACAAAACGTAGCTGACTGGCTCCCATATAATTCATTCATCACTGTGGTGTGTGTGTGTGTGTGTGAGAGAGAGAGCACAAGAATCGCCTCCAAT
>JBBDHI010000013.1:13280480-13297670 GCA_037177115.1 Craterocephalus stercusmuscarum | reverse complement strand
AAAGAGCGTCACGCCAAAGCTAAAAAAAAACTAGCCGCTATCGCTAACTAAACTAGCCGGACGTGAAATCGGGTATAACTCCTTTAATAAGAAAAGAGCCTTCAGCACCAAGTGCCAAGCCTGTGCATGTTGGATAAACAGCAACTAATTCAGAATGCCCAGTGTAACTAGTAGGGTGCTAAAGTTGGTTAAAAATGATGTTTCATGTAACGGCAATGGAATATGAAGGTCTGGAGCAGATTATATGGTAATAATTCCATGAATCTCAGCATCACTGTGGCATTCAGAGAAAAAAAAAATCAACAGACCATCATTAGGAGGGTTTCTGATGTGGAAAGCAGCGATCAATACTAATTTCAAGAGCTAAACATCAGGTCCACAGCTGTGCAAAACATACGGCTCAACTGTTACTCACTTCATACTTAATGTGTGTTTACACTCCTGTTTCTGGTATTTCCTCTAACCAGTCTGCTCCTCGCTGAAGTTCTGACTAGATGTGGAGTGGAGAAATACTTGTTGACGTTTGGAAAAAAAAAATCTGAGGGGGGGGAATTTGACATTGTGTCTAAATACCGGGTCAGCTGTTAAGTAATCATTACTGACCTTTAGCTCCGTTTGTCTGCCACAAAAAGACAAAGACAGCAGGAGTTGCTGCTTTTTCCACTTTTGATCCTTTCAACAGCCTGGCACATGAAGAAGCCTCCGATAAGACTTCTTCACAGTTTGCATTCCTCGGCACAACATCAAAATGAATAAATACACACAGAGAGTAATGCACAAGCATGCAAAGAGGATAGAGCAGTAATCTGCAGATGCTCCAGCAGCAGCAGCATGACAGTAGCGCTAACTGCATAGTTTATTATGGTACCCTGTTTCACCTCTGCCTCATACACTGTCCTCGACTACAGTCTGTTAAGTCACCAATCAGAACGTATCGCTGCAGCTGAAGTAAAGAGCGATGAGGTCCCTGGCCGACGCAGGCCGTCCAGGGTGTAATCACGACCCTCTCTGTGCTGCTATCAGCAGCCACTGATAGATGCTGACAGGGTTCAGAGTGAGAGCGACACACAACAGCGCCTCTGACCTGAGCCAATGCCGATACGGTCGTGACTGGTCATCAGTGTTTTGGCAGTGAGGAGTGACAAAGAGGCAAAACACAGGAACAATTCAAGCACTGAGGCTTACTCACAGTCAGTTCTCATATAGCGGGGAGACAAATCTCACACGGCCAGCAGAAAGCATTACAGCAGCCTCTGGCCGAGGGAATAGCAGAAAAATTCCCGCCTTTGTCTGATGACTTCTCTCATTTCCCACAATTTTCAGACTGCCTCCTTTTCATGGCTTTGTGTTTCCGTACCACTGCTGGGAATTTCCAACATTTCCCACACTTGTCTCTGACCAGCTGGGATCATTCCAGGACTTAGCTTTGGATCTTAAAGGACAGATGTCACTAGCTATCAGCTCAAAGGAAAAAAAGCAACTGTATGTATGATCAGCATATTGAAAAGCAAGCATTTATTCTTTTATTTTTATCTTATTTTATTTTAATGGTCTCTTTGGGGGCCTAAAACTCTCCAAGGTTTGAGCACATCCTGCATCCTGTTTGTGCAAAATGGAATCAACAGCCACCTATTTTGGCAGCCCCAACACTGCACCGCATCAATCTTTATGAAATTTGGTACAAATATTCTACATGCCAATGACAAAAATTTTCTCAAAACCCAACAGGATGTCGAGCATTTCGAGTCAAAGCCACAATTTTGGCCGGGCACCATCTGACTAATAATGATGATTTGGAGCCTAAACAGATCTATATCCCCACTTCCGGTCTAGACACAAGGCCCACCCTCTTACAACAGGAGATAACTTTATTTACTCTGCCATGTCCTGCATCTCACAAACCCTTTCATGATGTCACAGAACAAAACTCAAGTTCCATTGCTAAACTTAATCATGTCCGCCACCATGAAACTGGAAGTCCCCGTAATTGATCTACAGTACCTCTGATCTATTCCCTACCAAACATGGCATTGATGAGAGTCGCCCCTTAACCCCAGTCTCATAGAGATATGAGGATAAGTTCAAATATGGCTCTTTAGTGCCCCCTACAAAATGTCATTTCATTAGCCCACTACTTTGACTTACACAAACAACATTACGCACATAGTTTGAACATGGCAGGAACTACAAAAAAGCCTCTTGGACATAAAGGCAAAAGAACAAGAAGATGACCATTTTGAAAAAAAGAGAGCCCTTTTTAACAAACTTCTGGTACAGATTTCACTCATGGCACGTGGAATTAACAGTTTTCAAAAACTTTCTCAAAAACTTTCCCAACATTTGATGTTTCTCCATCAAGCATGATGGCTGCTAACCCATATACACGACACCCAGTCTATACCACACTGAACATGCTTTAACCCAGTTCCATGCTGACCACATCTACTGGTCCAGATGTTGTCCACACCATAGCGCCGCCTCCTAGAGACAGGAAGTGACTCATTTTAAAGCCTAAATGGCCTGCATTACTCTGAAAAAGCTGACTATAGTTCCTCATATGCCTCATTCATGCTTCTGTAGAGGTGGGAACGGCCTTCCTACAAACTAAGGTGCTGCAGTGAATGTGACAGAAGTGATGAGCATGTTTTGTTGCACATGCTACACAGACGTGGCTGCAGTTGAGTGTGAGAGCACGGCAGCAGGGACGTGTTGGCGACATAGGCCAAAAACACCACCAGAGGGGCGAGGGCCTTTATCGCTGCTTCCAGCTTTAACTAGGATTTTAATCAGACTCTGGGATCTTTGTTTAGCTCTGATGCTGGTCCATGCTACGCTGTTCACATTGTTTTCTTCCTCTTTCTGGAAAACAAACATCTATTTCTAGATATGTTTTCCATCATGCAGGCTTTATCGTTTTATACTAGAGCCACTTTGACTTCACGCTATGGAGATTGCAATTTATTAAATGTGTGGCATTTGTGTGTTTCTGTGACATTTGGAGAATGTGACTGATTGTATACAAGTGTTTTCTCCGAGTCGGATAGTGTCGGGTGTTTGTTCTGCTACGCTGAAGTTTCCATCTCCTGTCGGGAAGTTTATGTCTATCTCCATTCAAGACATGCTGTAATATGCCCTCAAGGACTCATAAATGAATGGATTTGCTTTTTAATCAAGCAGGAGTTTGAAAGCTTCATTATTTTTGCACAGATTTAGCAGCTGGGAGTCCTTCACTTCCCATTAAAGAGACACCTTGATTTGTTTGTTCGAGCAGCGTTTTATTTTCTCTCTCTCTGTTCTCTTTCTATCTTTCTTTCTTTTATGAGAACGATAACAATCCAATGAACATGTTTCATAATGTCAACAGTCATAGACAGAAAGAATGCTACGACATCTCAGCTCATTTTGTTGACATTTGTTTCTGTTTCTTATAACTTATTACATCTTTTTGTCTATGTTACTAAACTTACGGCAAAAAAGTAAGCAAATCTGTGTTTGGGTCATTATTTCTCTTCTTTAATGAAAGCTAATTGCTGTATTGTGCATTGTTATAAAGCCTGAAACACCCCAGCAAGGTATAACCTGCCTGCTTTCAACCAGGAGTTGCTGAGGGTTGTATCGGTCACTCTGGCCAACCAGCACCACCAAGCTGATACTGGCCCAGTGGGGGAGAGCACTGTCATCCTGGGCGATGGAGTTACGTCCAGGATTAGGGAGATATGGACTCCCCCACGACTGTATCAAAATTCAATATGCCTGCCTCTCAGTTAGACGGCCGTCAGGTGACACACACATCTGTGAGTGACACACACAACTGGCAGCATTTCAGTCTCAAACAAGGACAATATTGCAGGTGATTTTTTCTGCACATTTTGGAGGGACTCACCCACATGTTTAGTCATGTTTCTCATTCCACAGAAGCATGAAGTTTACAAGTTATACGTTGTTGTAAAGGTGATGAATCAAGCTTTTACACAATGTATAATACAACACGGTTGGTAATATTATAAGGAGAAAATAATGATCAACCAAATAAATCTCCTTGAATAATGTACTAAATTTTCATCAAGGGGCTGTCAGAAAGCTCTCCGTGGAAACTGACCTGACTTTTACTCATCCTTCCTTTTCAATCATCGCCCACTTCCTTTTTTTTTTGAATAGCACTAATGTGACATTTCCAAAGTGAAAGACAAAAGTGCTCCAAAAACATGTAAAATGTTTTATGACACCCAGTCACGACATCTGGTTTCCTTTGGTCACATTAACTTCTCTGTATGATTCTTTTAACTAATAGAAGCAATCAACATCTAGTTTTCTTTCTATTAATTCATACATAAAGCAGATTTATCAACTTTCCAGGACAAGAAATCACCAAATAAAACTACAGTCATGCATTTATTAAAGCCCTGTTTGTACGTTTAAAAGATCTGCAAATAAAAGAGTGTAAGAAGTCTTTCAATTAAATGTTTGGCTCCTTTTTTTAAAGAGTCATTTCTAACAAAAAAATATGAATTAACAGGTTCACTCAATCATGGCGAGACATATGCTGAGATCTGTAAACCTCATATTGCAAATTCTTCTGCACAGCTGAACAGAAACCATGCACACTGCTGCTACAAACAGCCAGGTCAGAGAAAATATCAAGCAGAATGTGGGTCAAAGCTTCATAACCACACTAAAGACTATACATGACCTTTCTTCAAAACAACAACAACCATTGAAGTTTGAGTAGTAGTTTTGAGTAGTATCTAAACCTTGATAAAAGTACAGGGGTCTGAAATCAACCACTGTGTGGGAGAATTGTGCGGAGTGTGAGGTTTTTGCTCCAGAAAATAAATTCCACTGTGACTTAGGAAGATAGCACCAAAGTCAGTGTGAGGTGTGAAATCACATATTACATCCTAGCTGTGTGTGAGCATGCACATACACATTTACACTCAAACACACCTCTTCCCATTCCGACTCATATATGGGGAGGAAACATGTCGACCCCATTCTTTCAAGGAGGGCCAGGTAAGAGCTGAATTGTTTTGGGTGTACGGTAGGAAAACTCTAAGCTAAAAGCAGCCGACACAAATAGAGAAAGCCATGTTCGTTTTGCTTCATTTCAGGGAGGTGGAATGAGTATGGCTTTGGCAGAACTCTCACAAAACACACCAAAACACAATCCTGATTCATGATTTGGCAGCACTGTCCATAAATGAAGCAGTTAGCATCATAAGTAAGAAGCTGTAAGCTTCCGATTTGAACTACTCTGACTGGCTGGAACACATCTGCTGACACCCACAGTGACTGATGAGCCCACACAGTCCCACATCAGTGCACGCTGCCACCACACTGGAACACACAAACTTGATCTAACAGATCCATCAGTGATTAACTGAGCAGCTGCATCTATGGCACTGCACATATAAGCCATCGGTTAGTTTTATATCATGTAACATGTCTATGTCTGCGCAATGAATGGGTGTGGGTTGGTTGAGAGCAACAATAGCAGCAGGTATCAGTCAGCAGCTCACTCTGGTGACCTCATATCTAGATCATCTGTGTAACATCACCCGAGCCGCTCTTCCTGGAGAGATTGTGCGACTTGTAAAGGAAAACGTGGGCTTTCCTTCAGGTTATAGAAGGTGCTTTCCTCAACACTTCACAACTGAATGCTGTGCGTCTGTAGAGCGCGGGGTATTTCGTAGGGGTTGCAGCATCCGGCACACAACGGCAGCCTGGCACATCACACACAGTATTTAGTATGCTGGGACCGATCAGGAGAGCTTGTCTAAAGTTAAACATGAAAAGTCTTGAAAACTTAACGCACTTAATGTTTGATAAGCTGGGGCAGCACTGGGAGGGAATCTGCATGCTTAAAGCGGTTTTTGGGAGAGAAAATAGAAAAAGCACGTGGCGTTTTGTAACCTGACTTGAAGATGTGTGCAGCATCTTCACTCACACAGACTCCAGACCAGGCCGAAGCCCATCCTGAAACCGCAGGGCCCTCATAAGGCCATGATATATGTGACAAATAATGAACTCATCTGTTCTCCTGTGCTGCATTTCACCAACCTTTTGACTCTAATAATCTGATCTCTCATCGGCTTTATGTCCTGGAAGCTTTGCTGGTTGACGAGGCTGTAGACCAGTATGAATCCTTGCCCGTTTTTGATGTACAGGTCCCGCATGGAGGCGAACTGCTCGGTACCGGCGGTGTCAAGGATCTCCAGCACCGACGGCGAAGAGTCCACCTCGATCTCTTTGCGGTAAAAATCCTCTATGGTGGGGTCGTACTTCTCAATGAACGTCCCGGTGACGAACTGCACGGTGAGGGCGGATTTCCCGACCCCACCGCTGCCCAGGACCACCACTTTATACTCGCGCATTGTGGATTTAATAAAGCCTTCAGGTATCAAACCCCGCGCGTCATTGAAACCAATTCAAAACGCTTCCCCACGTATCAGATTCACCACTCGTGTCCCATTTTGAACGGGTTGTCAATAACACTGTCTTGGCTCGCCGTGGCTCAGCTATGGCAGAGCACAAAGACTCTGTGCCCCAAGATGGATTTCATTGTAGAAATTCCCCCATTGCAGGCCACACACTGACAGCTTCACGAGCATCCGAGGACTGCAGTTGTCCAGAAATGTGCACAGGGAGGAGGAAAAGATCGCCCGATGAGGAGGACCGTGCGGTTTTTCATCTGCCTAGCTCACCCTTCTCTATGCATGATCAAAAAAAAAAACCAAACTTGCTCCATCGAGGACGCTGGAAAAACGCTGTTTTTTTTTAAGCCAGAGAATAAACTCCGGACGCTATCTTTCAAGCTGCAGCCAGACTCAGGAGGAGAAAAAAAACACAAAGTAAAACTACGGCGGCACTGAAATAAAGAAGTTGCGTCTCTTTGTTTCCTTTTCACCATCTCTGGCATGTCTCCGCTTCTCCCCCGCCATCCAGTGCGATTCCAGCCGCCATACTCTCGGGTGGAGACCCACGGCCGCTGCGTAACCAGCCGGTCCCCGCTCGGCTCCCGTACCAAAGCAGAAAAAAATAAGAAGGGGGGTAAAAACCCTCCCTCATCGGATGGACAGACGAACAGTCCAATGGCCGTCCTCGCGCTTTATACACCTCACTCTTGGTTGAATGGGAGCCGCACTGAGGGAGCCAGTAAGATTCAGAGGTGACATTTCCGTTCATGTGTTAAAATTCCCATCCTTTGGTTGCCCCAGTGACATCCAGTGAGAGCTCGTCCAATCACAGAGGCGGCTCGGGGATGTGTATCCAAGAGGAGGAAAATGCACCGGATGCTGTTGCCATGGTAACGCTGCATTTTGTACCCGCCGGCTAAATTTTGGGAATGTTGTTTGAAAGCGGCTTAACTCCAGAAGCACGAGGGATCGAAAATTACAAATGGACCCCTCACAACATAAGCAGCACTGCAAACACATCACACCTCCCTGGCACATGGATGTGATTACCTTTTAGTGATTATTAATTCTAGTAAAACATGATAGCCCCTCCTAAAACATCGGAATACATGTGATAAAAATGCATTTATTGTCATACCGTCAATTAACAGCTAAGGGAGCTGTCCAAACAAACAAACTCTACATTTTACCATCGGTAGACAACATCACAAATTGTACATTAAAAAGAAGAAAAACAACTCACAGCCTTGCATTATCATGACATCTATTATTTTATTTGCAATATATCCAATTTTCCACAATTTAGAATTGACAGGAACAAAACCGTTCACTATGAAATGTTGAATTCAGCACAAACAAACCCAAAACATACAAACAAAACCCCAAAAATTAAAAATAGGTATCGGATGCCAGGATGGAACCTGCACGGCAGCTTCATTTGATGCCTTGGTCTTTAATACAACCACATTCAGTGGAAAAGCTAGCCAGTCTGATCAACATAAAGCATTTCAGTGTTTGTATAACAATCTATAACTGTGGGGCTGAACTTAAAACTTATTTAGTATTTAAGAAAAAGTTGTGAAAACAATGTGGAATTCATTATTTCTGAATGAATACAAACTTAGGGATAGATCAAAGTTAAGGCAGAGTTTACAAAAAGGAAAAAAAAGCATGTCTTCTTAGTCATCCGACTGTTGAGAAAGTGCTAAAGAGAAATGTTTCCATCAGTGAGTCAGACCAAACATTCTTCCTGTCCACATTGTTTGAATGGAGGATCCAAAATCGAACCAAATAGGTGACACACATTCAGAAATATGCCTTGGATTTAAAGGGAAATTAAATAATATAAGTTAGACAAGTCGAACTTTAAAGCAGTCATGTTTGAAATACCGGATCAACTTCAAAACAGCTGCTGAATCAATGGCTAACCACAAACCTACTGTAAATTGATGTTGCTGTACAAATAGTATTATAAAGTCAATTAGTCCACTATACAGTCAAGTTTTCTATTGTGGAAAAAACAACAAATTCATGACCTAAATTAAAAAAAAAAAAAAAAAACAACTTGTCACTGGATCTTTAGATTGCCTCAGCTGCTAAACAGACTCATTTAATGACAAACTGTTACAGCATTACTCTTTTAAACAATGTGGCCGCACAATGCTTTTTGCATGACAAAAACTTCCATGGCCTTGTTCAAACAAAGGTTCATTGTCCCTGACAGGTATCAAGGCAGTAACGAGGATGAAATGCCTTCAGCTTCTCCTCTCTTCAACATTCAATCCTTGGACACAAAACGGCTTCTCGTAGGCTAATATAATAGATCAAGGTCCTTTAAGGAACTTAGCAGAGCTAAAGTCAGTTTAATAAATTACATTCATCATAAACTATAAGAAGAATGCATTTTAAAAGAGTTCTAAACTAGTAAAATATACAAGTGTACTCATTAATAATTTTATTAATAAAGTGTAAAACCATTCACAAGGAAAAAAAAACAGAATGAAAAAGTGAACAAATGTAAGAGCTCTATGTTTAAGAAAACCTTGGTATTGGTAGAAATTGTAAAACAAAGACCTAAAACTTAAGGGACACATTCTAAAAACATTATATATGAGTCTCTCTTGAACAGATACATATGCTGTAAAATTCAAACAAAGATGAATACTTGCATAATGTGGGATCAACCACATATAACTAATTTTCACTAAAAATGTTTACCTCCTCGAATTTTACTATACCACAAAAAAAGTACTTTACATCGCTGTAAATTACTTCATCATCTTAAAAGTGAAGCAAAATAATGTAAAACTGGATATTAATTCTTATATATAATACACACATACACGTTCTAACATCAGTGAAAAAATTAATCGCAAGACTAATTCTGATCAGGTGCGCACAAAATACTAATGCACTGACATGGCATCGCAAAACTTGTACACTTATGTCTGATGTCTGTGACTAAAGAAGTGGGTTTTATTCAGTAATTTCCACACAAAGCCTTTTAAATATGCTTAGATGTCTTTGCATGTACAGTTCTTTAGGCACTTGTAACATTCAAATAATACAGTTCTGACATCTGACTGTAACATTAAGATCACAAGATACTCAATTTGTACAAGATCACAACAACTTTAGTCGGAACATAAGCAGTTTTACTTCCACACCCTCACACTGAATTAGCTTAAATGCCTAGAAAGACTCTTCCTATACTGTATTTGATTTGTTATATAAAGTTGAATGAGTTAGAACTACTTAAAGATTTATTAATGCCTACTATAATCATTGCTAACAATATAAACTGTGTTTTTTTATTAGACTAAGCGAAGGGGAGTTTAGAAACTGCATTTGAAATGGATTGATCATACAGCATTTTCTCTGCGAACAACCTGTATATGCAATGCAAAGGCACACCAGGAGGTGGAGCACTGATCCAGTTGTGTGTAGATACCCAGGACATGGAGAAAGATGGGACCTTTATGAGAGCCTTTTAAAGGGATGTCCATAAGCCTGCTATCAAATTACATTTAATAATATGAAGTGTAGAGTTTAAATAAGTGCTTTTCACTGGTTTTGTTTTAAATAATTAAATCTGGCACTAGGTAGACAATCGTTAACAAACTAAATGCTTTTAGTTTAAATAAAACATTCAAGAAGGAACAAAAAAATATGTATAATGATGATAAAACAGTAACAATCTCTAATATAAAAGGACCTCTTTACACCTGACATTAAAATGAACTGTCAACTCAATGAAAGCTGATTTTCGATTAGATGGCACATCGTTTCCACTTCATCAGCTTCCATTAACCGAGCAACATGTCTTTTCTTTTTGAGATTGGCTGATAGTAAGGCGTCGCTGCTGTATCTGCACCGCTGGTCTACTTTCTGTGCGTTCCCATTTTTGCGTTTGATCAAAACTTGCCGTTTCACTGACGAGGCTCTCGTATAGTTACTTGATAACAGACATGATGGCTTCATCTCTGACCTCATCAGAACAGATTTACTTTAGGATTTAAATTATTATGCGCATTGCTGAGGATGGATGTTAAAGCAGGTGTAAAGGTGTGTACACACAACAATCTTCTGTGACGCCGTCATCATAAACATAAACGATCATCCGTATCACATTAGTGTTGCAGGCCTTTCTTTAGTGATGCTAAGAGCATGCAGCTTGTTGTACACCGTGTGGGACGTAAATAGAGTATTTACAGGGAGGTTGTTGGAGATCTTTATCAGCAGCAACATGGCACTGACTTCCGTTTCTGACCGTTACTTGAGGATGATCTGTTTAGGAAGAAAAAGACAGCAACTGAATAGTTTCACACAACTAACTTTATGTTCCAGGAAAACACCTTCATATCTACAGTAGGATGTGTTCACACTTGTCTGGTGAATTGATAAATAAATCAAATCAATTGATGCTTGGTAAACAAACATATGATAAAAGGTCAGTAGCCTATCTGTTGACAGAGCTAACAACTCTTGGAAGGAATGCTGTATGTCAGGATAAATGTCAGCAGAGATGATGAGAATAGTTTTCAGCTTGTTTAGAACAATAAGTAATGAAGACTTTTGGTCAGTGGTGTCTTTGGTCAGTGCTGCCTTCATACTTCTGTTAAACCTCCAGCTTCCCCCAGAAGGCTAAAAAATATTTGAAAGGACTCACCCACCCAGCCCATCATCTGTTCACCCTGCTGCCTACAGGTAGACTCATAACGCAAGGACAAGCAGACTTGTTTTTTACTTACCTCCAAGCCACCATAACACTAGATGCCGATCTCTAATCTCTAATAATGTTTGAAAAAGTTTGTGCAATATTAATCTACAGCACCACCCTGAGTGCAATCTGCTGCCATTTCCTGTTGCATTAGCAGCGCTGTGAATGTATGTGTGTATATATCTATATGGTCTCAGTTCACTTGTATGGTGTGCAACAGGGTTCAGATAAGAGCATCAAGAGATCTTTAAAAACAAGAGTAATCACAGCAGAATTTCCCTAAAAGTGTCAAGTGTGAACACAGCCTTATTTTCCTTAAAAATAATAAAAATAAATTTCCAATATTTGTCTTGAATTTAACCATTGTCAAAATTGTACCATTACAGTCCACAAAACTGGTTCCATTAATTCACAGAAATGTTCATGTTTTTAAAGAGTCATGTAAATGACTCTGCTGCTTTGAGTAATGATACAAATAAACAAAGCTTAAAACAGCAGTATTTAACACCCTCTGATCATCATGAAATCAAATGTTTCAGTCAGAGAAAACCCAATAAAAATATTGAAATATTACAAACATCTCATAGCAAAATGCAATTCACACACACACACACACACACACACACAGACATATGCGCACAAACAGAATGTCTACCACATAATACACCTGTTATGGTGGGATCCTATCCTAACATTTACTCTGAAGAAAACACTGACATTTAACAAAAGTGTAAAACATGCAGTAAAGAATAAACACAACACCACTTTTTGCAGGTGGAAGAATTCTTAAGTGTTGTTTGAAATAAGGGAAAGAGATGAGATGCAGCTTAGCGGTTCTGCTGAAGGTCTACAGGTACACAAAGCTTTATGACAGCAATGCAAGCAGGAGCACCTCTATGCTGACGGAGCGACTCCCCTGATTTAAAGATGAAGCACTTATTCAGAGCTCAAGGATTTATGACAGAAAGCTGTAAAAAGGAGCAAACCTGATTGGCTGGTGCTGTTGCTGCGTAGGGGACACTTGTGGCGGGAGTAGTTGCTGCAGAGACAGTAGCAGGCGTAGCACTGTACATCATGGGGACTTTTTCAGGAAGGGAACCATGAAAGCAATGAAAAGGGAGGTGGAGCATTATGGTAACCATAGCAATGTTTTCTCTCTCTCTCTTGCCAGGCAAATACAAAATGACAGTAGCGGCAAGCCATCATTGGGTTAGACCAGCAGATGGCATGTGATCACACAGCAAAGCGAGACAGCAGGGGGACAACATAAAAGTAGGACTGATAAGAAGGGAAATTAGGAAATCTGTCCATGATTTGACATCCCAAAAGATATATGTGGATATCAAAGCCACCAAATAAGTTTCTTTTATGAGACTTACTTTTGCAACATTCCTATTTGATGAGAAAAGAAAGTTTAGATCTCAGGGATGCTGATCAAATTTCCTAATCCTTCCTAATGGCACATGGCAAATCTACAAACAGAATCCACCAAAGTGTTGTGACTTCTATGGGAACTATGTTAGCAGAAGTTGTACACGCAAGGCACCGTTACCAGAAAAGCACGCAAATGTGCAGCAGGGCCAAAATATCAACATGAAAGAGCAAAATGATCTACTCTGATCATCTTAACACGTTTTAATGTGGGCTCCGGGTTCATTCAGGTGTTTTCCAGCGCTGGAAAAACAATGAGCTGATTTGGATATAGGTATATGTTGTCGATTGAAAATAAGAGACAAAGTTTGAAGAACACAAGGAATGGACCTACCAACACTGTTAGCAGGAGTCATGCACAACACAGAACCTGCGTGATCATGAAATGGAAAGAGAGAAGGCATTTTAGCGTGGCAGTTACAAAAAATCAGTCTGGTTAACACACAAACAGACCTTTAGTGTATCAAACGCCCACAAAAATGTCTCAGCCACAAGCAAAGCTCACCAAAGTTTTGTAGCTGGGCTGCAAGAACAAACGCAAGAGTGTTCATCCGCTCACAACGTGAAATGAGCCGAGAGCCTGTGGAGTACTTTAACTCATGACAGTACTGTATCACACAACAACTGCTTAAGTGTTACAACACTGTGCAGCTAATGGATCTTACACTTCCTAATGCGGTTTAGCAAACTTGGTAGCTTGAAGAGCTTCATTTGTTCCAATTTCCACATAAGTTTTGACAAACAAATGCTCAAAAGTTAACTTGAAATTTGGGTTACACAGATTTATTCTTAACAGCTTCTAAAACCATCAGTTTTCGCAAATGGTCCATAGCATACCCATACCATTAAAAGGTCTATGTTACCAAAAGTTTTCTTAAAAACTCAAAATGTCTAACTTTGGCTTAAAGTTAAGCGCTCCATGTTTTTCGAAAGCTCTGATAGATGAGACTCTTTATTTGCAGCAACATTTTCCAGTCAAACAGTAATATAAAATATGACCAATACTGGAAGTCAGAGAGAAGGGGGATGAACATGAAGTAGAAAATGAAAAGTCGTATTACTATCGTGGCTTAGAGGCTCACCTGTGGGATAAAATGCTGCAGTGGGTTGTTGTAGTTGCGTGTTGGCCAAAGCCTGTTGGTAGTGCAATAAACTGGGAGTAAGAAGCGAACTGGCCCAGCTGCTCTTGTCAAAAGCTGGTCTCTTTGGTAAAGGTTGCAGGACACTGTGTGGAAAGGCCTGAAAGTGACAAGAAGAAATATGAAATCTCCCATTATTCACCCGACCTCTTCATCTCAGTGCACACTTTGCAATACTGAAATTGTTAGTTTTATTTATTTATTAAAAAAAAAACTAAACAACAAACAGATATGACTGAAATAATGTATTAGCAAAAATGCAAAACAAATTCAACAATTTAAGCAACTACACATACTGATGATGACTGTGCACACAAGGACTGAGACTTAAAGAGGTGTTAAACCACAATGACAAAAACTAAAAGTTATTATAGTACAAGTAAAAGCTACATGCAAAGCAAAAGGTGAAAATACCAGGTCTACAGTTGCCTCGAGGGGTCGCTTCATTGCTTTGGCAGTCGACTGAGTCTTTTAATAGCAGGCAGCGAGCACATGATGGCAGTGGGCCAATGGGGTTCAAGCGCATTAACATACAGGTAACAGCAAGCAGAGGTGCATCATGGAGGACAGCGTTGTGGATAGGTGAGAGGGGGGAAAACATAAACAAAATAATCTGAATGTAGTAAACCACATAAAACACAATATACATGCACAGTAACAAAAATAACTGATCAAACACCACATTAGATAAGCAATTCAATACTGAGTTAGTTTAAATATACAGATTTGACTATTGGATCAACAGTGACAATGTGCAATTGTGTGTACGCTTAAATTGTACATTGATTTTTCTGGATAACATCGTTGTTAATATAATCAAATCATGGCAAAGTCAGCAGAGCTAGGCACACAATATCATTTTAGAAAACAGAGATTTTAAGGCTTTGGGGAAGGGATATCAATGGAATACACGGCAAGCGCTGAAAATGTTTACTGTTATATGAAAGATGGCTTGGTTTTATGAGAGCAGCCCAAAGCAGTACCACAAATCAACATATAAAACATGCATCTGATGCCATAAAGCACACAATGTGGACTATTTGCCTAATTTACAACAAAGAATTAGGTGGAATAATGGCTGCCTCCTCAACTTATACTGTGCATAAAAATATAACGCCTACTGTCTGTTTAAGATACAACCCAAATCTAATACTGGAACAATCTACTCTGAATGATCTGCGTGGAAACCGATGTGTTTATAAGTATATCAAAATAGTAAATTAGCGGTAATGAGAATGAATACTCTCTTTTTAAAGTCAGTCTTAGAAGTTTATGGCACAACAAAGACTGAATTACATTTTAGAATATTTTAGACAAAAGTCAAGAAAAAAACGATCACTCTCCCGTTGCTTTGAAGTGTATTACTGTTCTGGCTGCTGAACTCTTCCCTGCAGTTAGGTTTTATAAAGCTTCACTACAACAATGATTTATATGATACACTGCTGCACAGAATCAGTAAACTGCCAAGCAACCTCTGTAACACATGTACTCAGTAAATCTGCTGACAAATTAAAACTATGTTCATTTATTCACCCTTTGAAATGCAATATCTGAAATGCAATGTTTGATAAAGAAAATGATTTAGCGAAGTTTTGCAAGGCTGAGAAGCTGTGATTGACAGGTCTCTAAAAACCGAAGTGAGGAGGAGGAGTTTTTTACATTTTGTCTAAGGTGGAGTCAAACAAAATCTCTGAAATACTGACCATGGTCTGAAAAAAAAATTTTTTCTTCAAAATTTCCTGTAAAATCTTAGTGACCACAGAATAGAAAATAAAGTCTTGGCCCTGATATCTGTAATCTGGTCAAGAGAGCTACAGCAGAAGTTTTGAAACACTGACTGCCCCTAAAGTCAGTGAACTAAAGAGTCAGAAACGTATGATTTTCTTCCTTTGTTCTATTCCTTTGAAAGGATTTCTAATTTTCCCCTGAGAAAATTAAGAGCATATCTAAAGTCAGCATCTTTTAAAAAAAGCTGCATAGAAGTGCTCCACATTTAGCAAGGTTACAGCTAACACAACACCAAACAGTGAGTCACCAGAATGATGAGGCTCTGTCTTACCGCGGCTGCAGCTGTGGCCTGGGTTGCCATGCCAGTCTGACTGACTTGTTGCTGACTGGATTTGATTTTGGCCTGCAAGTGTGCAGGTGGGTGAAAATACTTGCACTTCTCCCTGGAGCAGCGGCTCTTGATGTAGTCCATGCAAACAGTGACGGTGTTATCGGTGGCGTCAATCATTGGGCTGTCACTGGGGTGAGCGAAGCGGCAATCTGTCTCGCCTCTTGCGCAGTTTCCCCGCTGGAACTCGCGGCACACCTGAAAGAAAAACAAGTTTACTCCATCATTGTTTGCATGATTGTCTTTTGTTTCTCATGTTTTGTCGAGTGCACGAGTACCTCCAGTTTGTCTGTACGCTGCTGCTTCTGTGAGGGAGAAGAAGAAGAGGAGGAAGAAGAGGAGGAGGAGCACTGGACCGTTACAGCTTGGCTGCCGGGAACAAGAACCGGGGTACTGGAGAGGATGTCTGAGGGAATGAGGCTCATTCCATGACTCAAGGGCCCGATGTATGAACCATAACCAAGACTAGTATTACTGCCTAGTCCCTGTGTAAATGTTGGCTATGAGGAGAGAAGACAGGATATTACACTACAGCCAGGCATCGCCTCATAACTCCAACAGAAATGCCTCCCACGTCTCTGCGGGTTGCCTACCATAGGCTGCAGACTGGGTCCAGGGATCATGAGCTGCATCTGCTGGGCGAGTACAGCTGCTGCTGTCTTCTGCTGGATGAGATTGTTGCGCCCATTTATCTCCAACTGCGTTTTCAAGTGCGAAGGTGGATGGAGATACTTGCAGTTTTCTCTTGAGCATCTTCCCTAAATTCAGAAAGGGAGAGAAAAAGGTTTTGTCATAAAAGTCGTTTTTACAGCCCCAAACTATTTTAATAAGAAGGAAGAGCTTCAGCATGAAGGGGAACAATGTATTTGGAAATATGATTAATGTGTTCTTTTAAATTTTTATTCTGCTGACGCCATCCTCCGCCAAGGCTAACACTGTATTTTGAGCACAAACATGTTAGTAAGACGTTCTTTTCTCATGCTCCAAGTCTTCATGAAGTTGAATTAAATCTGGCAAAAGGTAGTTTTTGCACAGTAGTGCTCATTTGGAAAAATAGAAAAATAAGGATAATAATTACAGAATTGTGCTCCTCAGCCTTAATTACTTACTTTGGCTGATGAGCAAACTACCAAGCACATGACCTCTACTGTTTTTTGTAGGTCCCACGCCGTAAACATTTTATAACAAATGGGGTTTCTTAAAAATGCGGTATGGTATAGGAACCATTTTATGCTGGCCTCATTTATTTTTATGCTAAACAACCGTTCTATGCTACACCATGTTTCTCTCATTCACCTGTCAAAAACCAGCTGATCTTAACTAATCAGTTAATGTGTTGCTATGGTGACTCCCATAACAGAGTGATATAAC
>JBBDHI010000013.1:13116899-13131645 GCA_037177115.1 Craterocephalus stercusmuscarum | reverse complement strand
TTTATTTCTTCTTTCTATGATAAATCAGGATTAAAATGTTGCACAACAGTGCATTATTAAATCTTTATTATCGGTACTGTGAGTATTCATTTCAACACTTTGCTGCATGACAGCCCTTCCTTTAAAGGAGCTATACCCGATTTCAAGTCCGGCTAGTTTAGTTTGCAATAGCGGCTATTTTTTTTTAGCTTTGGTGTGACGCTCTTTCTTTGCCAATGGGGTTAACTTTCATAACTTCCAGATCCCTAGAGGAATGCTCTCACTGGCTGATCAAAATCCGGACATTCCGAAAGTTAACCCCATTGGCAGAGAAAGACCGTCATGCTAAAGCTAAAAAACTGTTCGCTATCGCTAGCTAAACTAGCCGGACGTGATATAGGGTATAGCTCCTTTAAACTGGCTTATTATAAGCACACTCAGAGGTGACCTGATGGGAAGTAAGTTACTGTACCAGAGGTGGCTTTTTGTTTATTCTTCCCAAGACTGATCTGCTGACCGTGTTAAAGGCAGAGAGCAGCTTAATCAAAACAGTTATTCATCAATGAATGAATTGGTCATTCGTTCTTAGAAATATTACAAATACACCAAGGCCTGTCTCTATTAAAGCTTTGCGTTTAGTAAAATGTGTTCAAACTCATTGCTCACGCTAAAAAAAGTACAAACTGATCTACTAAGAGTGAGCAAAAGGGTTTGCATCCTTCAGAGTTGCAAAATTGCATGTCTACCTCCAGACAATACCTTTGCCTCAATGAATATGTACATTGGGGCATTCAAATGCAGTTTTGCATGGGGTGGGAGGAGAACATGTAAATACATGATTTTAGCGGGCGCAAAGCGATCTATCAAATCTGAAAGTAATGTTGCTGCGTCTATATTTAACACGTGTCAAAAGGATGTGCAAACGGTTTGTATGCGTAATTGTGCACACATGGCTGCAGTGATTGTTGCAAGAGGAAGACATAGAAATGATCAAAGCAGACGCAGAGAAGCATTTTTTTTCCTGGCATTAACATTTTTGGTAGAAGAGAGGAAATAATTATTAAAACATATTGCCTATTCAGCTTTGCTATTTTAGAGCTGTTGGAGGAAATCAGGGCAGATTTGGAGCCAGCCAGGAGAAGTAGTCACGTAGCAATGACAAAACTCCTTGCAAGTTTAAATTTTTTTGGCATCTGGGTCATTCCAGTAGACAGCAGCCAACACTGCAGGGATCTCTCAGTCACGGTTTTCAGATGGGTTGAGTGAATTCCTAAATGCCATGTTGCACTAGCTGGCAAGGTTTATTAGGTTTCCACGCAGTCAGGATTCCTTCAATGAGACAAAACAATATTTTGTGCGGTAGCTTTATTTAGATATTTTAAAATGACATGGTTGATCGGTAGTAGCTTCAAAACAATTATTTTATTGGATTTTTATTTTTCAGATAGCACTAGAGGCTTAAACCTACTGTGGGTCGTTTTTGGCTTAACTATTTAAAATCTGGAAAGAGAATTAAGTGTAACAGTCTGTGCCCGCTCCGCCGCACACGATGCAAATGTCATAAAAAGTAAATAAATATATAAAGTAATTCAAATGGAATAACCTTACTCTGAATAAACACATTACACAGCAACAGAAAAAGGCAACAATGAAGAAATAAAAGGTATATCCATGTGAAAAGGAAAGTAAGTTAGAAAGTGCAGAGCAACAAGCTGATTTTATATTGCGATGCAAAGAAGACTGCAGTTTTCTCTAAGTTTACGAAGAAAATTTGATCCGACTAAAATAAATAAATTGATTGATTAATTAAATAAATAAATAAATCAAGCCATAGAACGGGCCGTGATCTACTGCACCTGTTTCCATCTGACTGTTTATAGAAGCTGTGCGCCAGGAAGAAATCACGGTGGATAGGGAAGCGAGCTCCTTGTTCTGTTTACATAAAAGCTGAACATGGAAAATATCCTCTTTGATGGTGTTGAGGTGGAGGGGATATGCAGGACACAAGGACATACATTTAATGCACAATTTCTTCGAATTGTACAGCAATCTGATCCTCAATGTATCCAAACATCTCCACCGGTCTTTGAGGAGGCCGAGCTGCAGATGCAGCGGGGTTGCACGTGTCGTTCCAGTTCAGTACATAAGAGCGCTGCTCTCGGGAATCTAGATTGGCTTATAAGCCAGTCATTGTGGCATAGTTAATTGTTATACTTTCTAAAAACTGTAAAATTAACTATTAAAATGTTCTTTACTAGTTTTACCATTTGGAATACTCCAGTAGCTCCTGCAGTGTATCCATCTGGAGCATTGCTCACGGGAGTGACAATGTTGTGTTTGCAACAGTCAGACTGGCAAACTGATCTTGTCAATCAATGGAACAGGCTACTACAGGTATGATAATGCCACAGTTGAGGGTCCTGTCACTGTGACCATGCGTCCTGGCTACTTGGCCACACACACATCTCTTTGGCTGAACGATCATTGCGTGTGATGCATGTGAGATTTAAACCCCGCCTCGGTCACTTTGCAACGATTCGACTGGGAGCCTGTCAGTGGAATCATAGTCCTCAGAATCAAATCAACGAATCGTCAACTAGGGTCTCCCCTGAATAATTTTTTAAATTTGCATTCTAACATGGCTGCAGAAAAACATAGAGGGACCCAATGAACTGTAGAACATTCAAAGTTAAGCAGATCAAGATTTACTGGGGAAAAATCCATCTCTTCCAAATTACATACCATCAAACCAAATGTTCACAAAAAACATATCAAAACACATGGCTACAGTTAAAATTATAGTGGCAACATTTGAGCACAAATACTGCTTTTATGCCTGCTTTGAAGCCTAAATATTCACAGCCATGCAATAGGCTACTTAAACGTGTCACCTGTGTTTTATTGCGATTTTTTTCTTCAAAAGTCCTTTTCTTTTTCCTTTTGCACAGGTGGAACTTGCCTAACATGTGCACCACCCTGCAAACCATGAAACACGCTAAATCCTCATTTAAATAGGCGTGTCTCCAACACTTTGCACCCACTGCCATTTGCCTGAGCAATCTTAGTAGATCACGTACTAACCACGGTCCTGCCCCACATGCAAAGTTCTACATTCCAGACGCGAATTAGTACATGCAAATGCAAATTGAGATCTTAGTAGATTTGGGCCCAATTGCTCATGAAGTAAAGGAATTTCACCCTGTCTGGTTTGAGCAGCGATGTGTGGATCAAACTTTTTTCTATGTACATACCAGGTTGATTGTTGGATGAAGTAAGAGTTGGACTGATATACTGGGACTTTGCCAGCATTCACGAGGGAGATGTACTTTTCCATTGTGTTGAAGAGAGAGCTGAGCCAAAAGGCAAAGCTTTTGATTTACCGTCTATCTACTACTTGCAAGACTACTAAAGAAACTCACCAATATGGCCACAAGATTTGTGTAGTGGATGGATGGATGGATGGATGGATGGACGGATGGATGGATGGATGGATGGATGGATGGATGGATGGATGGATTGATAACATTACAGCTTGTATCCACTTGCAGCACAGCATGTCTTTGGTGCAAAGCATTTTACTGTAGTAGGATCTCTTAATCTCATCAATTATATCTGTGAAGTAACATCTGTGAAGTGTTTAATATTGTGGAAATTTACAGGAATACTAAAGAAAAAGACGGGATTTCTATTGAGTCTTCTGCTCAGTCTTTACCAGTCAGTAATATAGTTTAGCACTGGCTGCCACTTAAACAAGGGTTTCATATAAGTCTAGTATAAGGCAAAAATTGATTGTCAAACATTTCACCAAGTAAAATCAAATTAAAATACCAAAAGGGAGGACGAGAACTTCATCTTTTGTCTCAAGAGACATATACTGATTTCAATCATGCATTACAGCGCAAAAATATCCTAAAGATATTGTTTAGTGATGACTTGTGAGATTATCTTAAACTATCACTCTGGACTTTTTGCAGAGATTCACCATCCGAGCATTTTGCAGATTCTTTGAAGCATCAGCAGGTAAGACAATGTGTTCAGGTACTGTAGGAACAACTATTTGACCTTTACTGCTACTGGAGAGAGTACGCACAGCGATAGGAGTTTCTGTTCAGTTTTCTTTCTTCTGACCTGTTCACAGCTTTACACTCGCTCCTCATTATTGTGTCCAGTTCAAGTACAAACACAACAAAAGTCTACATTGATTCTTTTTCTGACACAAACACAGAAATATCCGCAATACACGTTTTGTAACAATTTTGCCTCTTCAGCATTCAGAAGACATAAGAGACTCATCTGCAGCCCATTCCTTTCCTATCTGAGAGTTTTTCCAGTGCATTTTCTCATCATGAATTGCGGAAAAAGCGTGGTCCAAATCGTCAACAAAATGTTGTTAACATTTCTATGAAGGACCAGGAGTCATTGAAAAAGCAATACAGCATTTTGATGTGTAATTAATTGTGAAATTAAAATAAAGATAGCTAAATATGATCTAAAATTCAACAATTTGTTCATATTAAAACTAAATTTGGTTATAAATACCTTTTTGCCAGTGACAGAGCTGGAACAGCTCGAGGAGCAGAGCAGCTGTGATTGATTTAACTTTGTTTTCACTGCTCAAAGCCCAGAAGTGTCACACAATTGCTAAATGGAGAGGGTAAGCCATTAAAGGAAATGCCAATGCAAAAAGTATTTGAAAATGTGAGCGGGAAAAAGAAAATGAACATACAGGAGGGAACTTTTTTTTTAACTTCTTAAAATGTATGAAATGAAAAGGTATTATGACCAAATTCATAGAAATTAAAAATGCATTTTCATATTATTAAATAATGAATTAATGAGTACAATCTGCAATTCCTCTAAATTACTTCACTTTAAAATGTACAGTTACAAAATGCTTTGCAAATTTTATTTATTCATTTATTGTATGAATACATTGTTGAATTTGAAAATACATTGAGCTATTGTATCTATATTTCTATTTCACAATTAATTACTAATCATGAAAATGCTGTATTCCTTTTACATACTGTATTTCCAGTGATCGTTGGACACGAAGAACCTGCACCAGCTGCAGTTTTATGAAAATCTGAAAGTTATCTGCAAGCAGTGCTTTTATTTAAATCCACAGTTACCTTTTTCTAATTTAAATAACATTTATTTATTAAATAAAAAAAAGAAAAAAGAATTAGTTTCAGCTTCTTCAGAAACAACATCAGAATTATTCCAAGGAAACTGCAGTTGCTCTTTTGACGTTAAGTAAGCAATGCAGCATAAAATCCATCTCTCACCTCTTCATCTGACATCAAGGATAATGGCCTCTGTCAGCCTGTGAAAGGTTAGTCCAGCAACTCTCTGTCACGTCCTACATCAGCCTGTATTTCCATAACCTCATCACTTTTATTGTGGCATAAATCGCTGTAAGGTCAGCAGTGTCCTGGCAGTGTGGATAGTAACAGGGCATGAGGTTAATTAAAAGACTGTGCATATGAACCTTTTACACCCCTGATCCAAAGCACCATCACCACCACACAGATCTGCGACAAACACACACAACCCCACCCCCTTTCTCTTTTTGTCAACCGAAGAATAAATTGATTGTGAAAGCACCGATGCACACCAATGCCCAGTATTGAACATAATACCCAGTGCAGCATGTAGTAGAGCCATGAGCAATGTGCGCTTCCTCTTTCTAAGCAGTTTTGTCTGCCACTGCGAGTTATGCTCACATTCCAGTAATGGTTCCCCCTGGCTTGAAATTAGCACAATTTACCCCACTCAGTGGTATGTATTGGTGCTGAAAGCCAACTGGTTGCGCCAGTTCTCGCTCCTGATAAGCCCACATGACGGAGCAAGCCAAGGACATAAGGGAATATAAAAGTTGTCAGCTTACATGACCAAGTAGTGTTGTGTGAAATGACTTTAGCCCGACATTGTTAACGCTGAGCGGGCTGCCTCCGCCATGCTCGATAAAGGCAAATAAAAGGCCAGATAAAGCCCCGATGGAAAGCACTGTGTATAAATGTATGTGTGTGTATGTGTCTGGATGCAGGGGTATAAAGTTTGCCATCTAATCCTCAGCATCTATTATAGGCTGTGTTTAGCAACACAGACACCCTCTGCTCTATTCACCCGTGAAGACTTTCTCCTTCTCTGTGTCACCGGCACTCTTACACTCCATCACTTTATTGACTATCACCTAAACTGGCAGTGGCCTTGCATAAGGTATAAATATTGGTTCGCAAAATGCAGTTTTGTAGCAGCTGTTTTGCAAAAATGGATCACAGACAAATTGCAGGGCAAATCCATCTGTTTATTGTACCCAACAATGGTTAAACAAAACAGAACAGAACAAACTTACAAGGCCAGTAATATTAGTTTTTTTTTTTTTTAAACATTAGTGATTAGATAAACTCAGTGTTTGCAGAATGAAATGTCACAAGTTAGGACACAGGAAATGCAGCATTTATAGAAGATATAGAGTTTGTAAAATTGTAATAAGCAGTTGTGTAAACATTTGGTATGACCACCTTTATTCTTCAGCACATCCTGAAGTTTTTTAAAGAATCAATCGTGCAGTTTCTTCAAGTCTTCTGCAGGAATTGTTGGCCAGGTCTTTTTGAGGAAATTTCAAAACTCTTCTTTGGAAGTCATTCCTTTTTGCTCAGTTTTCTTATAATATGATCTCGCACTGCTTCAGTAATGTAAAGGTCCAGGCTCTGGGGAAGAAAAGACCTTTTGCTACTGATATTCGGTCCATTATATTAGACACCAATATATTATGCATCCATATATTCATATTTTTGGCGAATGGATATTTATTGATTAGATTTTTTCTTGTCTTCTAAAATTAGTGATCCAGAATGTTCTCAGTCAGCCGCGCACATTAAAATGTGGAAGTTGACACAGAGGCAACTGACATGTTTTATCATAATTTATCAGCTAATATCTGCATTGGAGTTCATAAAAAAATAATAACTCCATGTGGATTGATATTATTATCACTATGTATTTTGGATAAATATGATATATATGATATATATATATATGTATATGTGTGTGTGCATGTCATGTGTGTGTGTGAGTGCAGGTTGGGGCTGTTGTCACTAGGCCTCTGCCTCTCTCTTTCTATGTTTAAAGTTGCTCTATGCTTGCCAGTTAAAGTGTTGTTCATTGGGATATATTTAACAACAGATGTTTGGGCCAAAGCCCATCCAGTCAGCCACAGAGAGAATAAAATAACCAAAAACAACACAAAACCGCAAGTCTTTTGGATGATGACATTCTCATTGCTATTGCTGGCCATGTGCATACTAATTAGCATGAGTACAATTCATTACCCAAGGAGACATGGGATTATGTCTCTGGATCACTCAGCAGCTAAAAGTTTTGACACTCTCTAATTTAACAGATAGAGAGCTCACTTAACTTTGCTGTCTCCCTAAAGGCAAGTGGTGTTTAATAGTGGGAGGGGATTTGTGCAATTGTTCGAATGTGTGTTTGTGTGTGAGGGAGACACAAAATGATGAGAAAACATGTTTATGTTGGAGATGCTAATTGTGTTTGATTGGATCAGCAAAAAAGCAGCTGTTTCACAGCAGTAGCAGGGAAGGCAGATATGGTTGCATGTAGCATCTCAGATCCAACATGCACAAGTAATAACAGAGTTTTGTGATGCGTTAACAGACTGGACTAAGACTAATTGTTCATTATTTCCGTTTGACTGCAATTTTGAGAAAGTGTAGCTTGCAAGCTTCTGTGGTCATGCTGAGTTTGAGCTCAGAGCACACACACGTCATTTCACAAAGCTGCTACTCAGATCCATGGTCAGGGAAGCTTATCCATGAGTGGCACTCAAGTAATTACAATTAATTATAGTCATACTCTGAGGGCACTAACCAATCATGGACAAAGGATTTACTCTAAATGTCCCCTAATACATTATAATAGCAGAAATAAATAAAGTGTTTACATTATTATTGTACAAGAATACATCATAGGGGAGTGTGGAGTAAGAGGAAGCTTTGGGTGAGTTGACTCACCCCCTCCGTCTTGGCAACTATTCACACGTTTATTGTCAGGTTAGCATTTATTTTAGCAACTCACTTCTGCTAGTAGTTATAAAGTAATAATAACATCTGTTCCTTGGGCATTTAAGTTGTAATGGCTATAGCATAAAAGGAAACTAACCCAATTCTAAAAATGCTCACAATACATCTTAACACATACAGTATGGCATCAACAATTTAAATGAATGACAGCTGCAATGTTGGATATAGTTGCAAGTTTCCAATGATGGCTTGGCATTTGCAGACCTGTTTTAGTGAGGTCACCTCAAAGGGAATGAAGGTCCAAATAGCAAACTAAATTTATAAGAAGAAGCTCATCTAAAAACCATAGAAAATACAGTGACCTATTGTCCTTAATAACAAAAAAAAAAGGTTTTTGTACTTGAGTTGCCTGCAGGGGCTAGTCCTCAGTGAGCTGATCATAGTCTGGCATCTGCACACCATCAAATTTGGAGTTTGTTTGTTTTTTCTGACATATCAAAGCTAGAAACCTTTGTCAGATGTTTTCTGATCGTTTCAAGTAGTTCTTAACATCCTGTCATGTAGAAATGTCCAGACGTCTTCACCGTTTTTTTATCTCCAGGAAAACATAAGATAAAGGGGCAATAGACTGGTGAAGAGTTTAGGTTCCGTGACTGCTGGCCAGTTAATAAAGACATTTTTAAACAGTAAATTATGCAAGACAATGCGACAAAATCCACCACAACAAAAAGAAAGAAAAATTCTTATTTCATAAAATACTTTAAATATGAAATGAGCAACAATTTTACAGAATTATAAGTAAGGATTGAAAAGGGCTAGATAGGGATTATCACATGATAATGACCCAGCACAGGTTAAAATAACAAAAAGATCAAGAGCAGGCAGGAAGTTCCACTGAAGCAGAACATCAGAGAACATCTATAAAAGAAAGAATCAAATGCCACAAAATCAAATGAAGGTTTCAGAGATACAGTATTGTATCAAAAGCAGTGCCTCATAGATCCGGAAAACAAAATATAAGGAAACATACAATTCCACATTGGATTGTCTGTTTAACAATAATTCATAATGAATAGACTTAAAATGAATTATTAATTTCTTTCAAATCGTTGTAAAAATATAAACTGCCACATGCACTTATTTGATTAATCTTTTTAAAGTTGGCAATATTTACTTGTCCATGCCAACTTGCAAGTCTGTCATCTTTTCAATGCTTGGAATAAAAAGGCCCAGATTTCATTTGTTTAAAAAAGTGCAAAAGGCTTTTTTCCCTTTTTTTCTCCAGAACAGTAATTGATCACAGAAAAGAAACTGATCACAGCCATGATTCATTGCGCTATCAGGGGCTAGTCCTTGGCGCTTATATTTATGACACACTTGTTTAGGTCTTCAGGTTGAAGGTTGTGTCTTTCACGCAAGAGAAACGTTTCTGTAAACATTAATGAAAGTGGAATGTTGAGCACCTTTGGTCAGAGTTTCTGATGTGTTCTTTGAAGGATTA
This sequence comes from Craterocephalus stercusmuscarum, assembly GCA_037177115.1. Taxonomy (NCBI): domain Eukaryota; kingdom Metazoa; phylum Chordata; class Actinopteri; order Atheriniformes; family Atherinidae; genus Craterocephalus; species Craterocephalus stercusmuscarum. The sequence goes on along the minus strand of JBBDHI010000013.1, from coordinate 13,122,117 downwards.
AAAAAGTAATTCTAAAAAGCATATTACTGGAGATGAATTATGTTAGATTTTTCCCATGCTTTCATTATGTCACACAGTTTCAACTAATAGAAATTAGATACTCCTAAAACACCTAAAACAAAAGAATAAAGAAAAGCACTTTGACAACACCATACCCAAAAATAACTATATGACTCTCATATTTGATCAGATCATATATTACATTTGTCCAATAAGAAGTAGTTCAAAACATAAAGAGAGTGCAAATTAATTTTTTGATAGCAAAATGGTGGCTTATATAACTTGATATCAGCTACTTCACAGCTGGGGGTCAGTTTTGATTTACTTTTTGCTTCATAAGGCAGCCAATCTTTCCGGTTTCACGGCCAAGTTGATCATCTGGATTCCTTTACTAGAGAGCCATACTGTTGTGTGCAAGTGCAAGCTGAAATGATGGCAGCATTGCTCTGGAATTCTTACACACTGTACAAGGTTGAACATTAATAACTTCACACTAATGAAAAGTTTGATAATTTCTTTATCTTTATTTATTTTTTGATAGCAAAATGGTGGCTCATATAACTTGTTATCAGCTACTTGACAGCTGGGGGTCAGTTTTGATTTACTTTTTGCTTCATAAGGCAGAAAATCTTCCCGATGATTTAATAGGTTTGATGGGCAAGTTGATCATCTGGATTCCTTTACTATAGAACCATACTGTTGTGTGCAAGTGCAAGCTGAAATGATGGCAGCATTGCTCTGGAATTCTTACACACTATACAAGGTTGAACATTAATAACTTCACACTAATGAAAAGTTTGATAATTCATTTATCTTGATGGAAAAGATCTTATTGTTTGTTTAAAGCTGTAAATTGACTGCCCTCCAATACATGACTGACTGACTCTAAATTGACACTCCGGCACAAATCTAAGGCCTAGTCCCAGCTTGTGGTGCCTAACACAAGACTCAAAAAAGGGGTGTGGGCCCTCTCTGTCAGCCCCAGACTCTGAAACACTCCGCCCCACAGCGGCATGCTTTAAGACTCAGCTAAAGACCTACTTTTTTTCTGGCTTTTAACACTGTGTGAGTTGTGTGGTCCTCTGGGTCTTTTAATTTATTCTATCATATTTATTTCTTATCTTATTTTTGTTTTATGTCTCTATATTGCTGATGTTCTGTTAGGGCCAAAATGTGCCTTACAGTATGAATTAAATGGAGTGGATTTGATAAATGGGCTTTGATTTAAAAAATTATTCAGAATGTTAGTCAGATCATTTCTTTATGATGTTTTAGTTTGTAGCGGGGAGTGCTGGTGTGGAGGGATAAACTCTCATTTATGGACACAGTAGTAATGTGTGTTGTTTTCCTGAGCCATACATTGATTTCCACTACACAATCCTACCTGTATTTTCATGGTTCTTCAATGCTCCAAGAGTGTAATAATTCAGAATTAGATTAAATGATGAAATCCCCCAAATCATTTCAGCTTTATTCTGAGAAACATCATTAAGTTGCTCAACTGGTTGCCTTCAGATTATTTCACAGGGAGATGAACTCTGACCCACCTTCTGTAACATTCAGCCTCTTAGATACTCTTCTTATACTGAATTATTTGACTGACCTGTTGCTATTTAGCCTAATTATTAGTTGTGAGATTGTTTTATTTAAATCAGACAATCAAACTCAGAGCTTTCTTTGAAACTATGATAGGAATGTGCACAGAGGTTTGCTTGCTATACAAATGCATCTCTTTGTGAAAGTTGCGTTGGCGTAGTCTGGGAGAGCCTTGAGATCTTGCTGCTGGATCTTCCTGACCCTACATAAGTTCCGTACATCCTGGAGGGGTTGTAGTGTCCGGAATACAGCGTTCTTCCTCTGGAACCCGGGTCCATGTACGTGCTGCCTCTGTAAACTTGTACCACCCTCCTTAAAAAACAAAAAAATGGCAAAATTAATTGATAGGTTCAGTGTGCACAGAAGAAAGACTAAGGATGGAGGATTTATATACCTTTCAGGACAGATTATTCTGTAGACTGTTACAGTGTAAAGCACAGCCCCAAAATAGATTAAAAAGCATCCCACTAATCCCAGAAATATGGGAGGTCCTAAATTGTATCTGGAATAAGAGCAAAGAAGAAAAAATCCATATTTCAAATCGATAAAAAGGACAGCCATGAAATTAATGTCAATATTTCTACAACTTCAATGTCATTAGAAGAAATTACTGTACTGTAAGCCTCCCGGTGGTAAATTGTTCCTAAAAGCTGTTCTGGCAACCCGGTTGATGTATAAGCAGTAGGCAGCTAGATTTGAGATGCCTGTGAGAAGAGGTTACGTAGAAACCAAGAAGTAAATGAGGGCAAAACATTATGTCCATTTACAGAGAAACACACCCAGAACTCACCACCACAAACATGAAACACTGCTCCGGCAAAGACCACTTTGTCTTTGGTTTTATCATCGCCGCCGATATATGTGCACTCCATCCCAATAAAGCAGCATGTCACTGCAAAGAATCCAAGAGTCAGCCCGCACATGAGCAGCCCCCGCACACCCTGAACATAATCTGTAATGAAAAGGAGAGAATTCAGCTATGAACAGTTTATTACGGGTCAGTTTCGTTCACATGGGTGTAACTATGACCAGACTTACAAATGATATTATTTAGATGTATTGCCAATGTTGAGGCATTACTGTGTTGTTAAGGTTGTACAACATCTTGATTTTAATTGAAATTTCTTGTCAGTTAATGAATAAATGCCTTTCTACTACATCTCAAGGTGAATCTATATTTTCTAGCAGCTACAAAGGCTCCAATGTCACACATAAGTTAGCAGTATTTGCTGTAAGGGCCACTGCTGTCAGCAAGAAAAGTAATTAAATCTGATCAATAAAGCAAAAATATATGTATATACAAATACATATCCAACATTTTCCAACGTTTTGCTATCATAATTTACTGATAAAACTAACTACATGAAGTGTGTAGAAGTCTGTTTTTCATTTACCTCTATACTCTTCCTTTAGCTGGTATAACCAGCAAAGTATAAGCAGTATTTCATACATTTCTGAGCAATACAACTTACAGGTGACCCTCCAGAGAACTCCGAAATCTTTGCAGTTATCGATGGCTGCGGAGTCTGTGAAACAGTCCTTCCACAGGTTGGACCAGTACCAGCCCACCTTGATGATGGAAGATCCACCTTGTCCTCCTATTTGTGAGATCCTCCAGTAGTCCATTGCCATTGTGCAAAGCACAAACAGCCATCCCAGTGATGAAACTAAAAAGCCAAATATCTGAATCAAACGTTTTCTCATAGCAGCAATCAACACGTCTGCTAACAGATCCTCTAGAAACACCAATCTAAGAGTTCAATTTTCGACAGCACCGTAATCGGGAGGATTGACTGCAATGTGTCTTGGCGCACGTTCTGTGGAGATGATGTCAGTGTGCCTGTGCCCATGTGTTGATGAGGGTTCTGGAATATTGTGTCAGATGTTTACAGTAAACTGATGTATGCCTCTTTGTTTGGATATTTCACACTTCCTCAAGGGACCTTTTTCAGGTAGCAACATCCCCAACATCTGCATCATTAATCAACAAATCTGCACGTACAGAGTGAAACTCCATGTTAAGATCAATATAAAATAGTTGTACCATTGAAAACCTGAGGTCCTTCTGCTAAACTTTGAGAACAGATGGGGCCAAACTCTATTAAAATGGCCATGATGGAGACCTCGCCATAATTGTCGGAAACAAAAACCTTCAAATTTTGTACAGCTTCATTTTATGAGAGTTGGTTTTTGCGGAGATAATCCAACCGTCCTGTGAATTTAGACATTTTATAGTAATCTGAAACTCCAGCTACACATTTTAAATAGGATATTCATATTTTAGAATAAAAATTGACAGCTTCTACTGATCTTAAAAGCAAATCTACTAGCCACCTTCATACCTAATCACTAAGGAGGAGATAAGTGTCTTCGCACAAAAAAGGCAAAACACAAAACCTTATCTAATGTTTAAGTTTTATTCCCTTGAATATTAAACCATTATACACTAGAAATGGATAAAAAGGTATCATTGACTTCACATTTTCACTCATTTTACCTTCTTCAGGTTTGCACATTACAAAAAAAGTTGATGGTTATGTCATGTTGAACAAGATAAAATGGGTTCCTGACAGTTTTAAATATTGTCATTAGCAAACCGTTAAAGATACAACCACCAAAATCAATGTTTTACGTCATATAACAGATTCTATTGGAGTAGATAGCAACATGATATAGGACAAAAAAAAAATTTGGCTCATTTTGGGACCAAATGTTTTTGGTGTTTAATCATCTGAATGTACAATCCACAATAAAATGAGAGCATACATCTCCCAAATTCAGACTGTAAACTGCTTTAAATGCATACTTGTAGGAAACACAAATAATTTAAAACTATTTCATGAAAGGCTACAAATAAGAGCCGTAAATCCTGCTGTTATACAAATATCTTTTTTAGCATAGGGTGGAACTTTTAAGACCCACCAGTGGCTTAAACTGATTTGTATTCTCACTCCTCACACATATGCATTCTTATCAAAGTGCTGGGTCCTGGTAGAGCTGCTGTACTCTGCAGGTGGCTTCTGGCTTACAGACTTGGCCTTCCCTCTGTTGTAGGGGGAGATATGGGAATGTGAGGCAGCACCTTTGTAGATATAGTTTCCTTGACTGTGGCTGTAAAGAGAAAGCACAGCTCCATTTTCACAAGTGAAACACCTGTAAGACTCACAAACCTCAATCAGTTGGTGGCCCTATAAAATGAGTTGGTGCATAATGAGAAGAGAGAATGTGTTGCTCATACCAACCTTTTGGAGAAAGAATTAGCGATTGAGAAACAGAATATGCAGCCTCCCAGAATACAAAGGATCGAACCTGCCCAGCCAATGAAGAGAGCAGCTCCAAGCTCATACCTGGAAATAATAATTTGTCTGATTAATATGTCTGAATTGGTCAATGTGGCAAACCTCTATATGAAACAGTTCCCCTGACTTTTGTTCCATAAACATTGGATCGAAAAACTCTGATGTTATCCGATGTGCATAAAGGGAGCATGCAGAAAGTGATGAAAGACCTGAAAAAAAAAAAAAACACAAGACAAAGTGACTAAATTGAAGGGGGGGGGGGGGGGGGGGGGGGGGGGGGGGGGGGGGGGGGGGGGGGGGGGGGGGGGGGGGGGGGGGGGGGG
>JBBDHI010000013.1:13046829-13063716 GCA_037177115.1 Craterocephalus stercusmuscarum | reverse complement strand
ATAACACCTTCATTTAGGATTTACTATGGTAATTAATAAGATGATTAAAATTGTTTAAGTATCGAAGTAATTTTGGACTTGTTTTGGCCTTGCTGGATGAATGAAATTAAAGCCATTAAAACCTGTCCTAAATGTCTAAAAATGATAGAATAGACTATCTTGTATTTTCCAAGAATAATGTAGACGGATCCTGTTAAGTCTCAAGTGGGAGTCTGCTAGGCAGATTGATTATCTTAGAAGCGCTTTTCAAGTACTATTTTATGAAGAGATTTCTGTAGGAAGTAGCTGCTTCATCATGTTATTAGTATGATGGTGTAGGATTCAACCAGAATGGCAAATGATATGCAGCAATGAATGCTGAACTTATCCCTGCAAAGCTAAGGATGGCTAAAAGTTCTTATTTTCTCTGTTCACTGCTGCACATATTTTGCTGCTGATGAGCCATTGTTCTGGGCAGCGTAAAATCCCTGCCCAAGGCTCTGCAGGGAAGCGAGCTCCTTTCTGTTCTCAGGTGTAATGTTCCCTTCTTCTTTAGAACTGACAGCCTCATCCAGAAGACTATCCGGGACAAGTTTCAGGCGTGCACAGTCCTCACCATTGCTCACAGGCTCAACACTATCATTGACTGTGACAGAATACTGGTAAGCAGGGAGTCAGTAAATTTCCATTGTACAGCACTTTAGTTGGTATGTTTTGAAATCAGTGTTTTCCTTGGAAAGTTCATGACAGAGAGAAAAAAAAAGGCTGTTGGAAAAACCCGCCTTTCTCTGGGGTGCATTTTAGCCAATTTTCATAAGAAAACTTCCTTCTTCCTCATCAGTTATAGTACATGTTTGCATGTTCAGATGTTTGGTGGAATTCTAAGTCACCTGCACATAGATGCCCTTCACGTTGGCATCCATTGTTGTTTGCCAAACACACCTGAGATCCAAAGCTCTTTCCCTCTATAATCGATGCCACACAGCAGAATAAATTAGCTTATTCTGCAACAGCTGGGCTGATTTCGCCCTCACAGCATTCCTTTTCATTGAACCGACTCTTGTGCCACTTGATCTTTGGCCCTTTCCTGTTACCGCCTGCTGAGGTGCCAATTAGTGCCATTTGTGGCAGCATTTGTTAATCCTCTACGCAGGACAGGGCGCGACCTGGTGGCTGCTTTGCCACCGAGAGGGTTGCTGAGAAAAGCCAACTATCACACAGTGGGGACCGTTTCACACCTACACTTGTGTTAAATGCCCCCACTCTCTCAGGGAGGACTAAATTTGGGCCCATATGAATAGCCTCGTCCAACGTGGAACATTTTCCAAGATATAAACTCTGTCTCTTGCTCACCTGCTCCTAAACTTTTATACAAAACAGCAGCTGCTGCAGTCCCCCTTTCGTATTAAACACTCCTTTAAACCGGGGATCTACTGATTACCTCTTTAAGGGGATCGGGTTTGTTAAAATTTGTCTGTGATATAATTGTAGTCTTTTCCAAACTGCTTGAATTGGCACTATTCTTTGTGTGCTTTACATGGTGTGTGATCACAGAAATGATGGTAATTTTCCAGAGTGTCTTAAAGGTGTGATTGTTGGATTTGACTGAGGACCACCCCTGGGCCTCTGCAGGTAAATACACGGATAAATCGCTGATCTCCTGTCTGTCAGAGTCAGCGTACCAGACTTTCAAACTCCAAAGAGGTCACTCTCATTGTCAGCGGTACTTTTTGAGCAGAAACAAGCTCTGGTGTTAGCCGTTGTGTGAGTCACATGAAATAGATGGTTCCTATGTGCACCCAACTACTGTTTCCCCCATTCAACTTGCACTGTCTGCATGCATCACCCAGCAGTGAAACAGCTGAAATGTCAGTTTTTCTAAAGTATACAGGCAGGAGCTCACACCCACCCACTATTGTACTGTGGACATGATTGCAGGTTCTGGATGCTGGCAGGATCCAAGAGTATGACGAGCCTTATGTGCTGCTCCAGAACCAAGACGGGCTCTTCTACCAGATGGTCCAGCAGACAGGCAGAGCTGAGGCTGCGTCACTGATGCAAACAGCCAAACAGGTAGCTCCATTTACCTTCGTCCTGGAACAGGTCTGTCTCCAAATAAGAGAGCATCCATAGCACACTAATCCCAGATTGCCCCTCTGACTCCAGACTTCGTTGCTCACCTTCGAAATAATAGAGCTAAGTTGTGCATAACCCTGACAATGCAAAGACACTTGATTACCATTTTAATTTAAAGCCTACTTGGAGCTTCGCGCCACCATAACATTAATTTCGAGAGAGAAATTGTCCCTTTGTAGATTTACATCCACTGATATTATCACCGAAACTCTCCCTATAATCTTCCTTTTCTCCTCATAATGTAATTTTGAGATCATTTGAAGCGATGATTCCAGAAAAGCAGCTTCCTTTGCACTGTATCTGTTTTGAAATATTTGGTTTTAACTTCATCGCCATTTGGGATAAACTTTCTATGGGGATTACTGTAATAGAGAATGTCCATATTTCTTTCCCTGTGAAATTCATTTGTGATGTATTTCCCCTTCAGACACTGAACAGATAAGAGCAGGGCTATTCATTGTTCAATTCCATTTTATGTGCATCTGTCTGGGACCACAGATACCATATTGCAACTTCAAACAGGTCTTTGTGAAATAAGAAAAAGTAGGCATCATTTCATTTTCTCTCTGTCCCTCGCACAAATTTATCAGCGGAACTGTATCTTCCCAGCCAGAGGAGTGAAATGAGTAAAATACTGATTTCAAAGACTCAGCACACTGTGGTATTATTTGGTATCATCTTACCCTGCACACTGGAGGATTGGTAGTGACATTGTTCAAGCCCTTACGTTTTCCTTTCTTTATTGTAGGGTTTTCTCCTCAGATCAGATTACTTCAGCATCCAAAACTGTCAAACGCCACTTATTAAATACTGAGATGGTCCGCATGTTGTGTGTCAAGTTTCTATAGTTGTCAGTCAAGGTTTAAATACATTCAATAATCTGATATCAACCTCTAGCTCCTTTTGTACCTGATGAAAACGACTCCTCGAGTAGACGGTACATCTCAAGCTTTTTGCCTCCTTTTCACAAAACTTTCTTTTACTGAGATTGTTACTCTGTCAGCGGCTCTTTGTATAGAGAAGTCACACATTTTGTCAACATTTTCGGCAAACACTGCAATCCAGTTTCTCAGCTCAGAAGGCGCTGCGAGAGAAAATTAACTCCACAAATAATTCCCCCCGTGATTATCTCAGATATTCTCCCTCGGATTTCACAGTTGTTTATTAAGGCTAAATAAGCCACTTTTGCATGCTTCAGCAGACGATAAATCCCTTCACCGCGCTCTGACTGGATCTGTCATAAATCTCACCTTAACAGATCGTAGCTCAGATTGGACAGTGTGTTTGCATTCTGTGATGTGACACCGCCTCCCTGATCCGCTTTCAGGTTTACTTGGACAAAAAGCGAGAGGCTGGCACGCGCTGTGCCGAGGACATCCGCGTCATCTTTGAGACGTCGCTCTGACAGTTTGGAGACTCGCCGCGGTCTTCCCGTGTTAGCCACCAATGACCAAATCTCCCACTAGATACAGTCAGATCCCTTGATGTGCACTAAAACACCTGACTTTCCGAAGGCATCGTAGGTGCACTATGTGTTGCGTTTGATAGGTAAAGACATGTGGCCAGGAACGGTGAAGACTCAAGTATGTGAAGCAGGCTGTGCCTTTCATTGACCACATATTACTGCATGGTTGTTTATTGATTACACGCTGCTGTGTTTGTGTGTGTGTTCTGGCCTCCTGGGTATCTTCAATTCTGCACTGGTGCTCAAAAGAGGCCAGATATTGGATGCATTTATTCCAGTGCAATAAATTATCGGAGACTTGAATTATTCTTTTATGGCAAACATTGTTTTGTTGCACCCAGGTCTTTTGATGATTCAGAAAGACAAGGAGACCCTGAGAGGAGACACGGATGTTTGCAGTAATTATTGTGCCTTCATCAGACTATTGATTCGTAGTAATTGCACTGTTTTAATTGAATGATTTCCCTGCACTTTGGCTGTAGTGGTTTTACAGGATGTCTACCTCAGCTCTTGTCAGCCAATAACTGTAACGTTTGGCAACAATATCTTCACACAAGGGGATGTGGGACAGATCTTTAATGCCTCTGAGGAGTTTTCTCCAGCGCAATGTTAACTTTCTGTTTTTACTCTTTTATTGAATGTACTGCTGTCGTTTGAAGAATGTAGAACTTTTCCTTTAATATTGATGTCATGCAGTTTTAACACAGATTTAGTCTTATCGATAGCAGTGTTTCTCTGAGTTTGCACTTTAAATGATAATTGGTAAAAGAAAATTAACCGATAGGCGACAGAAGATTTGATTGAATCTTAATGCAATAAAAGATTTTTTGTTTGAATGTTTCATACTGTCTTAATACTGCTCCATGACTCCACTGACTCATAAACATTTCCTCCCACTGTGGCTCATCCTGTGTTCACTTGTCTGAATGGTGTGTTTGCCTCCGGTCAGCGGTTACAACTGGTTTTGGACATGATGCTACAAATTGGTAAGTAGTTGCAGAAAACAACCTGGTGATTACCGTGTCAAGTCAAGCGATCTTTTAAAATGTGTCTATCCCCTCTTATTATTTTAACATTTTAATCACCAGCTCCATTAGAAAGGAGCTGTTTAATTTGGCTTTACACAGACATGAGCCGAGCCGGTCATTACACATTCAGATCCTTGTCAGTAAACACTTAGCCTGGTTTAAAAGGCTGTATTTAACCAGGACGAAATTTGGGCCGTCAACTGCGGGACCATCAGTTCCTTTTTAAATGCTGAGTGATTTACACAATTCATTAAAGCCAATGAATCTTCAGCTGGAGTTGCATTAAATGGTTACTTACTCTCAAATAGCCCCGTGGGAGCTAGATTGTTGGCTTGCAAATAGATTAAAGTTTACATTGAAAAGAAAAATTGAATTCAGAGGTAATCAATAGCATAATGGGGCAGTGAGAGGAGCCTGCTGCCTGAAATGAAATTACCATATTTTTAATCTTAATTTTCCACTCTGTTTATCTGACAGTGTGGATGTGCAATCCAAACAGATAATGAGAGAGTGGGATATTGACAGTGGGGTCCTCTGGAGTGCTTGTTTCAGTGATTAAACGCTGTGATCTGTGATTACTTTGTGTCGGGTGTCAGGCTGGCGGCCAGGTCCCGGGGAGACATAGGCACACAGCAGCTGGAGCATCGGGGGTCTCTGAGGTGCTAATGCACCTGACACAGCATTGACAGCATTTCGAAACCCTATCGGGGACTTCGCGGCACGGCAGCTGCCACAATAGGAATACTCATGGCCCTATCTACATCAGAGTCAGCATATATATCCTCTCTGCTCCCCCCTCGATAACAGCCAGCACAAGAATGGGGACAACAAAGTTTGCACAATAAGTATTATTAAGCAGATACCTTCCTACGTTCCCCTATAATGCCCGCATTTTAAGGCATCTCTGAATAGGTGTGCAAATAGCAAGTCTGTCAACATAGTGCTGATATAGCTTTAATAAACAATTGTGTGAGAAACCTGGCTGTGCCCACAATGAAGTTTAATCCCAAAGAAATAAAACACAAAATAGGAGTCAGCACAATGTGGAAGGCAGGGAATAAAATGAGGAATTCAAACTGTAGCCTCCACACTTTGAGAGACAGAAGTGATCTGCTGGTGCTGATTCGAGGGCGCGATACCTGCTGCATTCAGTTAAAGATGTTTTATTGTCAGCTGACAGAAGAAGAATGTGAGAAGTATCTGTAACAAGTAAAAGTGCTGTAAATTTGTTTTGTTACGGGCCAATAAGCAGGTAGTCAGAGGGCCATTTTGGGTTTAGGAGACAATGTTTTTTTTTTTGAAAACTTTCTGTTGTGCCAGCGTTTTCCTTTGTGATGGATACTGCTGTTTGACAAATGGAAACAAATTGCATGGCGAAGGCGTCTGAATGGCAGCGAGCTGGGGAGTGTCAAACCTGGTGCTGAAAGACGATGAAGCGAGAGCCTCAGGTTTTTGTGGGCGACTCAGACCTGACTGATCCTAACATAAAGTGCTTGTTGAAGAGCAGGAGAAAGGGAGAACGGGATTTCGACAGGCTGCAGTGAAATTAGGAGAATTGACTATGGCGGCTTTGTTCCTGGCTGGGTGACATGGGGTGGGGGGAGATGGGGGAGACTGGAGCAATTCCCTGGAGACTCTGCGCTCAGCCTTTCTAAAGTGACTACAAACTGAATATCTGACAAGTTCCCAAGGCCTGACGCGACTCTGTGTAGCGCTCAGAAAAACAAACAACAAATGGCACATTTTAAGATATATGCGGTGACACAGGATGTAGTGTGTTAGAAAATGGCTTTTTATCCTGTTAAAAATAGGCGCTCACTTTGGAACGTGTTGATGCTATATCTTCTATATCGTCACAGCAACCTAGTTAGACCAAGTTTTCCTTACTGACTTTATGAAAGTAGAGAAAACAAGAACTACCACAATCTGCAACTTGCTGCTTGACTGAAAGCAAACAGTGTCTCTGCGGCATCTTAAACAAACAGGAACTGCATGAAGTTCCTGCCAGCATGCACAGGTGAGGCTTTAATAAGGAATACTGTATCATGGTGCCTCAGCAGTTTAGTGACCACCCTGTCTTGGCTTTCTCGGCAGGCTGAGTAACACTACTACAAACAGTAATTACTGCTCCCACATGTAGTGGATGATTATGTTTTGTAAATGATCCAGATTGTGGTGTGTTTAAAGCTGTAGAGTAGGAGTACTATTTCCAAAGATGATACAAGTTACATTTGAACAACAAAACAAACAAAAAAAACCAATCTTTTATTTATTCATAAAAAAAGCAAATGGTATGAAATGGCATGCATTCAAAGAAGCTTGCATTTCTGTGACGTTACCTGCGCCTGCCGCTTTGAACTAAACTGGCTAATGTGGCCCATTGAAAGGCCACCAAATAGGAAATCTCTTTGCATGCTTTAGCCTTAAATCCTGGACATGCTCTGCCACCTTCCAAAAGTACCGTTTGATTCTTCAACTGCGAGAGAAAGAAGCAAAGTGGAAGGTAGACAATAGCCGAAGGCTTATCTCATCAGTAAATAAGGCTTATTGCTTAAAGCTATAAAAGGCTATGCTTATTGGTGATGTCATTCTTTTGTTGAAGATTGATGAAGCTTGAGGCAGGGGGCATAATGTGAATGTGTGTGTGTGTGTGTGTAGAGAGAGAGAGAGAGAGAAAGTCCTTTTGCTGCAAACTTTAGAGTTTCCAACTTTCCCCCTGCAGAGTTTGATTTAATTTAAAATGTATGACATATATTTTAACTGCTGCTGCACTAAAATTGCACTCTTTGGTGGTAAACTAGCCCAAATGTACTTCAAAGTTCCTCCTGGCCAGGGGGCTTTTATCCTTGGCCATGAGAGCGGTTGATGTTCAGTGCATGTAAACGTGCAGCTTTGGGTAAAGGTGGGGACAGCTTGTGTCCTCTATTATTGTCTGGTTGCATTTACGTGGGTCCAAGGGCCCACTGTGTCTTTTCGGGTTACTTTCTCATCATTTCTGCTAATGTAGAGACCCACAGGGTTGGTGGCAAGCGCACAATGCGGCTGTTGTATGGTTACTGTCAGCTCTCTCAAATAAGGCTTCCTGTTCATTAGACTTCTTTTCACCTCTGCACAATGCGCCGGCTTTGCAGCAATAGTGAGTCGACGCCCATCTCTTCAATGCCATGTGAATAGTTCTAAATAGTGTTTATGCAAGGCATTGTTGTCTATTGTGTGTCCAGTCTTAATGCACAGTGATTTGCCTGCTTTTGTAGCCTGGGATACATTATCTTTCCTATGTGGCCTCAGATGCATGCCTGGCCTTTGAGCCAGTAAACAGTCTAGAAGTTAACTCCCAATGGACAATACTGGAGATGCCTGATAAAGTGGGGCAGAGTATTCGAACTAGACCATTTATGTCTCTGTAATTACTCAAATAGTGTCTTCTTTTCCTTTTGTATGCATCTACTTCAAAGTCAAGGATTGCATCATTTTAAACTTGCACACTGCTACAACTCATACTAATTTATGTGTTTGAGGACATCATTGTGTTTCTTCGTGCCGTTTTCCCGAAACAATCTGTTGAAATGATCCAGATTCTAATTAAAAGAAACTTTGGAAAAGTGAGTTAACGCTTAACCCCAAATCCTATATAAATTCTGCCGTCTTTTTTTCTTCAATAGATACCTAGTAATGGTACTGCTGTTGCTTTCGAAGATTAAACTGACATTATCTGTTGCACATCTGATAAAAAAAAAGTCTGTTCAGTGGGGAGATAGATTTGAACTCTGTGTCTTTATTCTTGAAACCGTCAGTGTGGAAGTGAAAGAGTAATACAGACGGACAGCTGGGTGGATAATCTGACACACATCACAGTCAGAGAATAAAAACCTTTATACCTTTTTAAGATAATGTCAAAATTATACTGTTTGTCTCGTGATGGAAATTTCATGTCCCATCACTTTAATATGAATTTCTGTTACCCTTTGTGTTTCATAGCACAACTTTATACAAGTTTATTTGTAAAAAAGTTTGCTTCGTATAAAAAGAGCCATATGTCTGTGTATGGCTTTATATTTCACAGTACATATTGTATTGAAAGAATACCCCTGGTGGCCTTGGTTAAGCTATGCTAGTAAACATCTAAACTGTTTCATAGCTGTTATTGCTTTTCCTTGCAGTGAGTGAATTAAGTTTAATAATGGAGAAAAAAAAGCACATTTTCCTTGAGAAAAAGAAAACGGTGGCACCTAAATATTTTTTTCCCGAAAGCAATAACCCTGAAAAATGAGAGAGTTGGAATGGGCAGCATATTATATCCTTCATCTGTTTGTGGCTTTGTTCTAGAGAGTGCATACATCACCTCCAGAGAGTAACCGATAGGCCCAACCATTCACTGCTTGGATAGATGCACAAAAGCAGAAGATATCTGCAGCACAGATTACATTATACTCATTTCAAAAGCATTCACAGTCAAAGTATGCAGAACACAAAAAAAGATGCTTTTAATGTTGGCCGGTGATTACAGATGAGAGATGTAAGTGATAGTTGGCCTGTTATTGTTCAGAGATTTGGTGTGTTTGACCCCCTAAAGCATTTTTTGCTGCCAAGGGACTTTAAAACGAGCTTTGGACTTGGAGGATAGGGATGTTATGATTGCTGTCAGTGACACTGATACAACACTGTCACGTCACCGACTCCAGGCTCCGGGAGGAGCTTCGCTGCGACTGATCCGAGCCTCACAACACGAACACTTAGCAGCAGGAATTTCATTAACCTGTCAAAGAGAGGCGAGATGCCGCTTTGTCTTTGATTGCCACATCTCCTTACCACCATGCTGCCGCTTAAACATTTGCCCTCCATTAGCCCACCAGGTGTGTTTCACATTTTATTTAATGAACTCTAGTCATAAGGTAATTCATCCCTTGCAACAGTACTCCTTGAAGCATTTTTTTTTTTTTACACTAAAGTAGTGATGTTGACTCGCTTTGCTCCTGGGCTGATATTTTCATTAAAGGCCTCCTTATCAAATAATGAAATAAAGAATCTGTTTCTTGCCCAATGCTATTACCGCCCACAAATCAAAAGGTTTCAAGTGTAATGTCTCGCCTCCCATGCCAGTTAATTAGGTAGTGCTGTGCCACATACTAATGCTACTTTCATGAGAATAATCTGAGACAATAAACCCGTCTCTTTTGTGTCCTTCTGCAAGCCCTCTTAATTAATATCAGCAAATACAAACCAAAGTTAATTGAAATTTGAACATCCCATCTTTAGAGTTTGTAATAATACGATTGCTTGTGTTTTGTTAGTGTTTCTGAAATACTATAATGGCTGGTATCATATCTCTATTTAGTGTTTCATTGACTGATCTCAGGGCTGCAGCAGAAACATAAAAGAAAGAAATGTCTTAACTATGAGTAAACACAGGTGGCAATATATGCAACCCCCGGCATTGATTCAGACCTGGACATTAATATTCACACTCCTCCTGATAATCATAGCGAGGCGCACATGATTTGTTTGCATTGATTAAATGACATTACTCCAGCTTCTCCCATCATGGTTATTAATATAGTTTGCATTGATATTATTTCTGCATTAACAACAATTTCAACCAAGTGAGGCAGATTGCAGAGCTGATACAAAAGAATGGCTTCTCGGTGGCATGCGGCTTTAATCAGAAGTTCTTTTGATGTAAAATCTTTACAACTTTAATCAATCTATGGATAAGCTTTTCAAACTATGTTCTAGTTTGAATAGCATAGTTTTAAAGAGGCTGTGCCCCTCTGTCAGATATCTGATGTGTTTTGCAAATTGCAGATCCTTCTAGGAATATGAATGAGCTGGTGCAACCTGAGTGCTCCTTGCTTTCTTGGTGCTCACAGTTCAGATTTCACATGGTTGACACGGATTCTTAGCGGCAGATAATGTGATCGAGCCATGAATTCCCAACTCGAGCGGGAATGTCGTACACGGACCCGACATCAAATTCCGCTTTGGCAGGCTACTGTTTCAGCTGTATTTCTTGTGTTCCAATATTTCTTTTGTCACATTGGCTCATGAACTGAAATAGCTAAACAAAATAAATAAATAGATAAACACTGGCTTGTCTTTATAGCCTTTATGCTGGGATTTCTCTGAGCCAAGAACATTTCTGAACTTAACAGTATTTATGTTGCGCTTGTGTTGGTCACAGTCTGTCATACAATATTTGCATCTGCATGTCCAATTAACAAATGTGACATATTCCTAAGATCAGGCTTCTAGCACTCTAACCACCCACAATGGCAATTAACTGTCTACTAAGCTAACAAGCGTAGCACACATGCCTGATGCAAGCCAGTAGGATATCAAGCCACTCCATTTGATGCATCCCTGTACTACCACCATGAACACACACTGCCCTGGATTAACCTGCGGCTGTGGACCGAGCAGCTGTACTCTAACCAGCATTGATATGGGGGTTTAGTCTACACTGGAGTGCAAATGGCTATCGCAATCCACATGAGAAACTAGCGAGACCTTGTAAGTGGGGGTGGGGGGGTGTGGGGGGGCCGACTGTTGGACAAATTCAAGGGGCTTTTCTGAGCTTTTCTGTGCATCTTGAGGACTGAACATATCAGCTGTTACAGCCTCTGCTGTGTACAGCTGCTAAGATCACGTCCTTCAGACTGCACAGTTTTATTATCACTGCTTTTACAACAATACGTCTGGAGAAAAAGACCGCCTTAGTGCCTTCAAAACTACTGAAGCAAAGAAAGACAACTTGTACTATACTGAAGGGGACAGATGAATTTCTGAGAGAACAAAGACCCACATATCTTCACTGACAATATCTCAACTCCAAACTTCTCATCTATTTGTTTCCGGTAAAGTGTCTTTACCTTTTGTTGACATAGCTAAAATGTTTCCACAGATGTCATTTCACTACTTCTATAAGTTTATCTAACATTGCATCTAAATATAGAGGGTTTGCAGTTAATCCACACAATAACCAAAAAAAAAAAAAAAACATTGACCATCAGGGCATAGCCAATATGGAGGTTAATCCATTCTAGTGTCTATAGTACGGAAATGCTTATGGAAGCATATTTGCTTAGGGCAGCCATGCAAATTATTACTTACTGCCCTGTAAGCTGATAACACAAATTAGATACCCATTAAAGTTGAACAATGTATATAGAATGAGAAGAGATTGCAAGTGATACCTGAAGGGATGCTTAAGTCATATGGCACTAAAATATGCCTCATGCTCGCAAACTTCAAAAGTGGGGAGATGTTTATCCTTGGGATTGGAAGATGCATAATAGTAATCTCATATGCACAGAGGCAGCTGCCAGGTGGAGGGTAGCACACTCCATGTTTATGAATAGAAATCATTACAGGGACTGGGGAGCATACTGGCATGGACCAGTGACATAGAACTTTTTTATGATCTCCCCACTGCACACAGCAGCGCTTAGAAGTTCATGTGCCCAAACGTTTAGTACATCGTGGCATCATTAGTTTTTGATGTGGTCATTTTTGTTTTTCTGCATCTCTGCTTGAACAGAGAAAGTCGAACCGTATGTCTTGGAATGAATGATGGATGGATGAAAACAACAAAGCTGCTAAAACAAACCTGCCACCTGAAGAATCTGCACTTAACTCTGCAACTGCTCTGGGGATGAATGGAAATGCTCAGCAGCTCTCCGGAGTTAGACGGGCTGTTTGTAGCGCGTTGGAGGAGAGGAAAGGCCTCATGTCTGTTAATTCTACCTTTGACTTGCCTGTTGTTGTTTTTTGAGCCCCTTTCCCTTTCTGCTCCTCTGGTTGGCTGATAGTTAGAGATCCATCTTAAAACCTCCCCTTTGTCTGACAGACCATGGAGTCAGCAGTTATTCTCCAACTGGCGACTTTCAATGCTCAGCGCTGAAAGAGATGAAGCTGAAACACAAAGGCAAATTAAGGGTACAAAAACACTTGCTATTGTCCCATTGTTGAGGGTCACAAATCGTCAAGTAAAAGCAACACAGCGTGGTTGAAATGTATTCACCTCCATCCCTCTCCCCCCCTCCCTCACTTCTCCTCTCTTTATATTCATTAGATTCATTATAGGCCACAAAGGACTGCCAACAAAACAGCTTGTGATTTTAGTTGAATTCATCCCCCTCTGAGGCCTGCAGGGAAATTAAAGTAGGTGACTATCACCAGAGGGGGAGCAGGCTTGACACATCTGAAGCTTTCACTGATGCTAATAGCCAAGCGTATCCAAAATACACAGGAGCTGACCTCAAACAGATTGTGGGGGTTTAAATCATTAGTTTGCAAATGAAGCAAAAGTACATCGCATCTATGGCGGAATCAGCCCACTCTCAACCTTTGATTAGTGTTTGTCAACTCCCCTTTCTCTTCATACTCCCCCGCCCACTCGCAATCCAGAAATTAATAAAGGAGACATAGTGACACTTTAGAGAGGCAGCGCTTGCATCTCCAGCACCTGTTAAACAAATGCACTTAAGGCAGGAATCAAATTGCAGGCAGGTTTAAATTGGTGTAAAATCTTCATTTAGATGATGTCCCCGGGGCCTGCTTAATACTTGAGATTTATATTGCATTAGTTCTGCCTCGCAAATGTGGTGCACCATTCCACCTCAGTGAAATATGAAGAGGCTTGATAAAATGCTACAACAGATTCTCTCATTAAAAAAAAAAAAGTAAACCCTTTAAAGATTCATTAATTTAACTTGTGGCATGCAGCTCTGACATGTACGGAGTTCTCGTGCCCGTGCCCTCGAGCGCTGTATGTTATAGAGTGTAAGATGCCGCTGTGGTTCATCGACATGATAAATTGGAGTACCTGCGACGCTGAATACCCTTCACTGCATTTCACAGGCTCACATTGAAACCTATACTGATGATAGAATATGCTGGATGTAAAACATTTCACCAGATTCTTTGCAGCTTTTGTCTTCCTAAAATCTGAAGTTTGTTCCGCTCATGATTATGACATGTTGCACACATGCTGGGGAAGGCTGGAATCTGTAGGGGCGCCAATCACAAAAGGCATTTCATTTGAAGCAGTGGAGCTATTGAGTATGTCTGTTTCAGTCAGCAATCTGCTTTGTTCGTCATCCTTTTCAATTTGTTTACATTTGGCCCCTACTGGAGAGGGACAGTCTATTGATTAATTGTCCCTGCTTCCTGAGACTGCTTAAGAGCACCCCGAGCCCCCCCACGTCTACCTCCACCCCTTCATCCTCAGGCCTTGCTCTGACAACTGCAACCTGGTTGCTGGCTTCTGTTGCTGAGAAGTAGGCCAGGGGAAGGTCCTGTCCAAGCACCAAGGACCCCACATGAAAAAAAGGGAAAAGAAGGGGGGGGGGTGAATGAAGGCCTGAAAGACAGCACCGCAGCTCGGTCCATCTCCATCTAAATAGCAGACGCTGTGGGATGCTCACCTCCCACGGATGCCTTTTTATCACCTCTCATTTTCTCTGAATCTGTTCTTAGTTTTTAGGTGAGAAACCCATTATATCATGACCTTCGTTAAAGGTGTTTTCATCAAGATAACATGGATATTTCATTAAGAAATAACATTAGTGAGAAATATGTTTTCAAAAACAATAATATAACCTTATTTTTCCCTCCGCCAGTGGAGTTTGCATTCATGCTTTGTGACATCTCCTTTTGCAGATGGGGGCTTTTTTTATGAAAAGCATCTGTCTGAAATTCTACAGCACAATTTATACCAGTGAAAGGAATCATTTCAGATGAAACTTGAAATGCTTTCATCATTGTAAAAATAGCCTTTCACTCGCCTGGCTTGAAGATAAACAATTTCCCATGAATATATGGCTGGGCCTCCTATCTATCACAAAAATCAGAATGTGTCCCATACTGAGCCTATTGTAGTCTATTAAAAGAAATCCTTCCCTGTGGCAACCATTTTGCAGGTTTCAAGTAGATAAATGCCTTCCAAGAGGGATAAGAATGCATTTCTACAAAACTGCATTAAAGAGTAATGTTTGTCAACTATTCCGATAAAAACTTCACAGTCACAATTCTTTTTAGAGCTGGCAAATGCATTGGGAATGTGTAAAGCTGATTGGTGTGGGGAGGCTGCCTACAGGTTAGCAGGCCTCATTTCCAATCTCTGACAGCAATATGTGTCGCTGTGTGCTTCATCCCGATTGCTCGTGTTGAACACAAACCATGGTCACTCTATATATGGAAATCTCTGTCTTCAGGGCGGAAAAAAATTAAAAAGGTGAGATTGGCACTTTAACCTCCATGCCCCCCTGAAAATATGTTTTAGTCTGATACATTATACTACTGCGAATTATTTATCAAGAAGATACAAGCTTGATATTTCAAAAAAAATAATGAGATGTTGAGGTGGCAGCTGGAATGTTCTGGTCCAGCGAGCAGCATCTATGAATCAGGGGAAATGAAGTAAATATGGCAGGCTGGGACAAGCCATGTGCTGAATGTGAAAGAGTGGAGGTGCAGTGTTAAGGCGGCGATGGCTAAAAAACTTAAACTCTTTTCTTTGTATCTGTCTAGTTGCCCTTTTATGGAGCAGCGGTAGCTAATAGTTACTTTAACAATTACACATGTATGAATTTGTGATAAAAAGAAAAATGTACATTGCCAGAATTCCATACGTGCTTGGAGTGTATTTACCGCAGACAAAAAATAAGAAATAAAAGCTGCGTGAATATTGTTTCCTGCTCATGAGATGATGTGAATCCAACAGCCTGAAATCTATCGGGCAAAAACCAAACAAGAGTCGTGCTCGGCTGAGCTGAAAGGAGCCCACCTGTCGAAACGCTGCTTTCAGAGAAGTCATCCAGTTGTTGCAGTTCATACTTACAGGTGTAGAGAAGAAATCCATTCACACACTCTGAATACCGCTGAAGTGCGCTTCTTCTCAGATGACTGTTGAAACAAAACATGAAATCCGCTATTTCACTTCAGACGCTGACATTTGCTGCTTTCACTGCAAAGTTGTTCTTTGTTGTTTACAATACATCAATCACAGTGAAATACGTTTTTTCTTGACACCCCATTCATACTGACACGTTATTGTAAAGATAGATACCTCTAAAATAAATTATTAAATCATTATTTTCATTCTATATATGGATAAAAACAACTCCAAACTCCTTTTTAATGATTAAATAAAATCACAATAAAAAATATATTTATGATGGCCTTATCCTCCACAGGCAGATTATGCTTTTCTCTAAGTGCATCAACTTGTTGGCCAAATCATGTAAATCAGATGGAAAGAAAGAGAGCGGTTTATTTTAGAGCGTCCCCCCCCCCTCCCCAACCCAAACTCCTGTCTTTGTTTTGAATTATTTCATCCACTCAGAACATCCCGTTGCTTTTCAGGGCCCCTTTTGTTCTTGGTGAAGGGGTCTTTTATTTGGGAGAAATCTCCCATCTCAGACCAGCGCTTTGCCTTGATGCAGATCTTCATTAATCTCCAGGGCCACTGTGGGCTCTACAGCAGCCTGCCGTTTTGATGGGAATTGAATTTGATACCGTATTGTGGCTTGTATGGAAGCTGACAATGGCCTGTGTTCCTTCCTGTGTCTGCGTACAATCAGAGAGACCCAATTAAATAATTTGGTACAATAAAGGGGAACAAAAGGATACCCAGGCATAAAGTGAGGGCTCCAACATTTGCATTCTACCCATTTCTGTATCATGTTAATTAATTCGCTTTGAAACCACAGGGGAAGGCACAATGGAAAACAGCGGAGCTCATTTCAAAGTATGTCTGCTGATGCTTTATATTCAAGTGACATGCTAAATCAACACTGTACAAAAGGAAATTCCCATTTTTTTCTCATGAGCGCCAGAAACAGTCAAAAGTGGCTTTTCTTTAATTGAATATACCTCCTTTAATTTGGCAAGTTTTGACTACGGTAAACTTTGTATTAGAATTACTGCTTTGGACATTTTTAAAATAATCTGTGCTGAATGACAAAATAATTTAACTATAATTATATGACTCTTCTTGAATAGAATAGCTTTGCATCTAAAATGGTGGTCACTGTTCTTAATTAACAACGTGTGAATGGTGTGATATGTAGCTGCTTTTGTTGATAGTAATATATCACGTACAATGAAGGGTAAATGAATTATCCCCAACTGGTCTGTGATAAGCAGTGATGGGACCCATATGGAGCTGTCAGCGGACTGCTGGTGGGCTCTATAGTTCAGCCACTGTAATTGAAAGAAATGAGCCATGGAGCTGACACATTAGCAGTCTCCCCAGAGATGAACCACACACACAGACACACA
>JBBDHI010000013.1:13018931-13028945 GCA_037177115.1 Craterocephalus stercusmuscarum | reverse complement strand
GGGAGAAGTTCATCTTACAAATTCTAATATTCTGAGTAGAATATCAGGAACTGCAAACAATTAAAAAAAACACTCATTTTGAAAACTTACATTTCTGAACAGATAGTGAATTATGAAATGAAATAAATGGATTGCAAACACTCATCCGCCTCAAAAATATACTTGGCTCATTTCCAACTTCACATGAAAAAAGTCTGCTGTCCTATAATAAGAAACTATGATTGGCTGTACTAATGTATCAAATGTGACAGGAAAGTGTGTTTTGCATTTGCTCTACAACACAAGGATGGAGAAACACACAGTTCTTTCGCTGCATCTTGTTTGACTCTGAAGCTCCCACTGCTGTCTACAGCAAGTCACTGCACTAATCACTTCCTGTCCAAATTATAAGGATGAACATTACATATGAAAATTGGGCATCACCAAAGTTGTTCTGAAACTGTTCGTTTTGAGAATACCTTAAAAACATAGGAGAAAAGAGGATTTATTTCCCTGTTTTTGGGTGAGACAATCACATTTTTTCAAAAGATTCGACTTTTTCCAAAAAGATTCCCAGATAGTCCCTGAAATCATTAACTAAATCACCTAAAACACGAGGCAAAGGATTATACCATATATCCATCAATAAATTTGAATAATGTCAGTGAGCAGCCTGAACAAATGTTCTTAAAACTGATGTGACATTTTTTGTTCCATTTCCAAATGACCGCTGGCTGAGATTGCCAGCTCTCGTATTAATTCTCAGGTTTTCAAGGGGGAAAAAAAATATATCTATCGTAAGTAGAAATAATGAAGTTGAAGAGCTGATGCCCCGAGGAACAGTCCCAAAGAATTATATCTTTCTTTAACACAGGACACAGGCAAAAAGATAAGTACCTGTCAGTTGGCATACTCACAGCTACATGTGCCTATCAATAAAAGAGATTATTTTCCCCAGTTATTACAACAAAGATCTTCGGGGCTCGAAGATTGCACCTTTTAATGAGAAGGAATGATTTCCTCCTGCACACTCATGGCCACACTCAAAGTAAGTGAGCTGTAATGCCATCAATTTTCCCTCTCTCTCAATTTTACAAGAACTTATTAAAATGAAATATTGCCAACATTAGCACGCGGGGATTATTTATTACATTTTAACAGGATTATGGTGTGCAAAGCTTGATTTGGGATTCACACCCTGCATTGTGATATTATGGTTTAGCAGTCAAATTCTGCAGACTTGTTGTAATTAACAGCGGCGAAATAGATCATTTCCAAATGATACGTGGCTCCGGAGCTAATCTTTGCATAGTGAATCGTTGGGATCCTCAGGAATGTGTTTATTGGATGGAAACACTTGGCTTGTTTTTCTTTCCTTGTTTCTAAACTCCTATCAAGTAAAATAGAAGGTTTTTCCAGCTGTTTATTTCAGTAAATTTAATATTAGTGAAGCTGTTTAAAATAGCTGACATTGATCTGCGGCTGTCAGATTGTCTCCTGTTTTTTTGTTTTTTTCCCCCTTTCCATTCACAGCTTTGCAGCCATGGTATAACACACTTAAACAACCATATAGATGCCGTACTAATGACAGTATAAAGAATGGAAGTGAATGCACCTTGATGACAGTAAAGCAATCATTTGTGTGGGCACCTTATCACATTCAGCAGAAAACAGGTCTTTAATCTGAAAACACGGCGAGGTCGTGAAGCGTGCCATTAGTTATACTGATGAAGGAGCATGACTTCATACCTTAATTGGGAAGCAATGCGAAGGTCCTCAGAACCAATCTATTATGTATGGTCCAAGCAGCCATCACACAGCGAGGTAGTACAGACATCCCATACACTTTCGCCACACCATCACACTGACTATTCAAATTGTGTTTGGAATTTTTCCCTCTTCTTTCTTATCACAAACGGTTAGACAGACGGTATTGGCTTTTTAACATAGTTTTTATACGTGAATTGTTTGTGTGTTGGAAGAAGAGAGCACCATGAAAAAGGTGCGAGAAAGGGAAAGCAATAAAGAGTCTGGCCTTCACTCTCGCTGCTTCACTCTTGCTGCTAATAAAGATGATACAAGGCTAGAAGCTGCTGAAGTACCTACAGATAGAGAGATACGGTGAGGCGCATAGAGGTCTTCCTGTCAGCATTTTTCACTTTTCTGCCACATGCGAGACACTAAGTTTTAGTTAGCCTCTTCTTCTTTGAGATTCCAACAGCAATTAAAAATATGAAATGGGTAAATATGGAGGAGATAAAGAGAGTGCCTGGCACTATGATGTGTGACATGCTCAAGAAAAAGTGTAGAACTTTCAGCAGGCTCATTCAAACACACTGAAGTTGTGTGTATAAAAAAAATAAATAAAATGGGTCAAGTGGAACAGTGCTCTCTGACAGTCCTTTTCAGAACGGGAATGAAGCCTTGGCATTGCACCGCATTTCCTCTCTTCTGCATAGAAACTCGTACAGGAGACACAAATTAAGTTGAATGTCTACAAGCGAGCCACTGCTCTTTGATTTTTGCGCAGACAGGTGTAAAAATACACAGAGCGAACACACAGCAATAATAAGGGATTTATGTATGTAGGGCGGCAAAAGAGGCGCCGAGCTGGTGCCTGGTGCTGTCAGCTTGGTTTTCCTGTTGCGTCATTCACCATGCCAGTTCACGGTGAAGCCAAATATGGCAGAAGCCTCCCTTTCTCAAACCGCACGCTGCGTGATCTCTTGTCAGGCAAACAGATGTCTGAGCGCCATGAATTGTTGGATGTTTGTGTGTAAGAAATGAGTAAACAAGTTGAAATATTCCCCCCTCTTAATTTGATGCACAATGCATCCTGACAGCTAATTCAGCTAAAGACTCAGTGTCATATGTCAGGTCCCTTCTGCTCAGATAGATAAGTTAGTTTAGTAGCATGTTGATAATAACTCCATCTTTCCACTCACAATAAATCAGGTGACTCTATTTGTCCTGTAACATTATCACTTCCCTCTGACCCCATCTAACCTCCTGCCTGTACAGTCAATAAGCTCGTAGGTGATAGAAGACTGTGAGCGAATGGAGTGTGTGTAATGTTGCAGCCAGCAGCGATTATAGAGGTAACATGAAGACTTGGAAGCCGTGCTGAAACAGGGCCTTTTTTTGTGTGTTCCAAATTGCTGGACAGCTCCGGGGCTGACATTTAAAACATAACATCACCAAACAAAAACACATTAGAGGAGAAAAGCTGAGCAGGGGGCTTTAAGCAAAAACCTGAAATTCAAGTTTTGGCGAAGGCAACTGACCCAAATTTCCTGCCCCTTCTTCTCCTTAACATGCTTCTGCAAGCTTGGGCCCTGGGGTGACGTATCCCTTACACAGGGATTGCCAGTGCATTTACATAGCATGCTTAATGAGAGATCAACACCAGGAAAGCGCCTTGAATATAAAGCTTTCTTGTAAAAATAATGAGCGAGCGATTGATCCATACTCAAACAAGCCGGGTTGCTGAGTTAATACCAAAGGCAGATTATAGCCAGTGCCAAAAGTGCCCTGGCGTGCGACGCCTTTTGCTTCCAGGGTGCCCCAAACTTGTCATCACATTAGCACATGGTCAAGGAGTACATCCTACCACTCTCATAATCTGCTTTCCTGCACAATTAGCCTTCTATAATAAGGCAGCTGTCTTAGCCGGTGGGGAGAAAAGAGGAGAATCACTGAGTTTTCCATAGGATGGATGGATCGTTTCCTGCCTCTGAAATACAGCCTCTGAGGTGATTCTCCCTCCATGTCATTACTGGTCCTCACATTAGGTCTGAGCATTATAACAACATGGAGGCGTGCTCTTCTTTATTGTGCCAAGCATCTATTGCACTTTGATGAAACCAGACAAAAGAGTATAAGGGGGTTGGGGATGGGGGGGGGGGAGGCGAGAGGGGAGAGTGCACCCTTGGCCAGGGCATGTGTGTTTTAGCTCAGAAAAATCTTGAGTGAATCGGATGCTGAAGAGGGTGGAATGGTAGGGGATGGCAAGTTTTCTGAATAAAATAATGGATAATTTCATTGCGACAAAGGGAAGGAAACTATGGGCGAGAGAACAAAATAGCAGGAATGGATGGAGAAGGGAAGGGGTTTGAAAAGAATAAGAAGAATTCAGTGCTGCTTCTTGCAAGGGAAAAGAAAAAAAAAACATTGATGACACCCGGTTCCATTCTTCCGCTCTCCCCTTTCTCTGCTCCTCGCCTCGCAGCACGGCGGGCTAAGCTGGGAGCTGTAATGTCATTAAATTGCAAATGCTTTTTTTTCATTTCCGACACACACTGTTTACTTATCTGGCAAAAACATATGTTGGAAGGAATCCGTTAAATTCTGCCCATTGCCTTGGGTGAAAGTGCAATAGAAACGGGCCCACTGAGCTCCTTCTGTCGTCTCCTTTTAGCACTTTGCCTTATCTACAAGGCTGCTTAGCAGCAAACTGGCGAGTTCAATGAAAAATGAAGATACAGTGCAAGATTAGGGAAGAACAGTGAGGGGAGAAATGCTCGGAGAGAGGGTCATCCCATTGCAAATGATTTCACTCCTCTCCATCTGCATAAATGACTATTTTTAAGGCATCTCCAGCGTCTGTATATTTTTCTCACTCTGCCACACATTTAATTTCACGCCCCGTGTTCTGAATATGCTTAAATGCATATCTCTGATGCACCTTTAAGCCAGAGGAAAGAGGATGGGGGGGAGGGTACGAAAGCAAAATTAAAGATAAAATGGTGTGATTTGCACTACAAGTCTATTACTTTATGGCATTTACATATAGTTTACCTCTGCAATTCCAAGATTTTCTTCTTCCACCGTCCTATCAGTATTTGGGCTTGTATAAATATGTATAAATCTTTGTTGAGAAAAAATAGAATTCCTAGCGCTGCACTGGAAAGTTTGAAGGGTGCACTTTCTTGCTTCAACTTCTTCTTCTGTGCCTGTGAGACTGTCAGCATATCTGCTGAAGGTGCTCTCTAGCAGCTTGCCCCAACAAAGGCACAGGCTTCAAGCACTTTGTGCCCCAAGATCCACAGATACTCCTCCCCCTGGGTGGAACGAGAAGATCCTGGGTCAAAACTTTGCCATGACGTTAGCAGAAGGGCCCATCGGAGGGCTAATGCAAGCCACGATTCGCAACAGAAACATAGATAGACACGGATGATACTGAAGCGCGCCCACAAAGGTTACACTTGCTGACATGATGAATAGTAATGACATGTGCGCCGCTGTTGTGCTATCAAGTGGATGTGTTGTTCTACACCGGCAAAGAAGTTTGATTTGTGAGAGGAAAGCCCGCCCCTCACAGAGAAGAAGAAAACTGTGGATTGGCCTGGGAATGAAAAGGATAGAGAGGAAGGCTATTCAGAGCACGATTCCTTTCCTTCATTGTCTGCCTGCTCAGATTTGAATACGTGCACTCAAAGAAGACGAGAAAAAATGCTTCAGCCTCTCGCATTGTTGGCCTTCTCTCTCTTCTTTTCTATTTGCAATTAAATGCATTTCAAATGGAACAACTGTACAGAAAGCATTTCTGATAAGGAGGAATTCCATTGCCTTTAACCTCCTTTGTAATGGCTTTGCAATTTCCTAGCACTCTTATTATGAGAACGGGCACAATCAAAACACATCTTTGAATAGAAAATGCCATACAACAAGTAAGTAGTGCTTCATTGAAAATTAAATTGCATTTAAAAATCATTTTTGGTCTGCCGTGCTCCTCAGTGCTTAAGCCAGCCTCATTGTAACTGTTTTGTTGTTTTGTGTGTAACATTGTGCCTCGACAGAACCCTTGTGTCCTGAGCAGTATCATACACACTGGTCCTTAGCATGGGATGAGATCAGTCAATTAGAATTAATGTCATCTGGTCATTTACGGCTAAACACCCTCTACGTGCATTGTGTTTGCTTTGTGTGCAAAGCATCAGCTGCAAAACCAATCTCATCCTCCAGACATGAATTTTTGAAGGATTTGAACGCTGTAAATAACTCCAAACCCTCTCTTACGAGGTTTACCCCTGGAGCACTTTGTAACTTATCAGGGCTGCCTTGTGCCTTCTCTAATGCTTGCATTATGCTCAAATGTAAATCGGTAAGCTGCCAGAGAGGTGGGTGGGAATCACTGAAGAAAGAATCACTGAAGGGGTCTAGCCAATATTCTGATTGGGGCATAGCAAAATAAACAGAATAGTTTTGTGTTTTAGAATCCATCTGAACAAAAATATATCACATACTGCTCTCATATAGTCACAATTGAAACAGGGGATCTTTATTTAAGTAATTAAAAGCGTTTGCTTTTCGCCTGTCGGTACATTCAGCAAAGTTTGTCGAGTTTTAATTTTCAAAATGCCAGCACTAACATAAAAAGAAACTCTAATATATTCTAAGTGAATGACGCCCAGGGGTCTGTTTTGTGTTTCTAATTTCCATCTCTAATAGTACAAGAGACTGATTAGTAATTAGGACAGACCCATTTAAATGCATGTAATGAGTATTATAGGTTTCCCATATACTGTGCGATTCATTCTGATGAAAATGGATAGCATCTACGTCAATTTGAACGCATGTTGACCTTTAATGGCAATTAATCTACAAGACACTTCTTCATGCTGCTTGTCCTAGAATTGGCTTTACAGTGTAATGAGAATATCGTCAGAATCTCCCAAATAATTGACCTGAAGCATGCTTTGCAGCATAACTATTAATCTTATTTTCCAGTGAATAATTTGATCAGTTTGCTAGAGAAGTGGGTTACACCACTACAAACTAGTGCAGAGGGATATGTGGCCCCCAGATATTAATTTGGAGATGGATAGGAGTCTTAAAGAGGATTAAAACTCTATACAGGCTACTCATTTCACATGACTGCATACCAGCCAGCCCACTGTATATTCTGTCAGTCACTCCTTGGCATGCTTGAGATTTGAAATGGTGACAGTTAAAGTACAAAGATGTCCAATCCTAGACTATTTCATGGCGTATTTGGTGGAGTGCAAACTGTGAGGGCCAGTCATTCCAGTGAGCCTAAAAAGAAGAGAAACAGCAACACTGCCCCCCTCCTTTTGTCTACAGACACTGCATCTGCCTCATCTGCCACCAAGATTTGTAAATAATGTGAAAGTGAAAGACAGGCACTATAAGAGCAATAAAACCTGATGCTTATAATCTTCTACAAAAAGAGAATCTGGTCAATTTTGGTGTGCTCAATTACAAAATGTTTCGTCAATAAGGTATGAAAGTGAGATTATCCAGGTAAAGTACTTATTTTCTAAAATTATGATAGCCAGTCGCAGTGAGAGTTCTTTAACTATAGCTATACTGCTATACAGTCATTAACAGACGCTTACAGCCAACGCTGAGGGGAAGGAGGGTAAAGTGTTTTACCTAAGGACACAGAAACAAATGACTGGGGCAGGATTTGAACTGCCAGTCTTCAGTTCATTGGATAACCTGCTCTCACTCAGTCACTGCCATCCTTTCAAACTAAATGTTGAAAATAGCATAATACTACAAATGCATTATGAAACAAGGTGAATGGGCGGCACTTTGGAACATACTGATTTGTAGTGACCTTTTGAAATTTTATACATTTGCTTTTTATCACATCTCATCTGTTGGTCTGAAAGAATTTCTTTATGCGTCTCATGTCAAGAAAGGACTGAATCCACATGGTTCACAACCTTCCTGTTCTTTGGTTTATATGATGTTTGGGGTAGAAACCGGGTTGAGCTGATCCAAAAAAAAAACCTCAACCATGAATATGGAGAAGGAAGCGCAAAAGCCCAGCGGGACCTGCTTAGAGGCTCATCGCATTACATTTCATTAAGATACAAGCAAAAACATTTAAATTAGTTGCTTTTCACCAGTTTGTAGGACAATGAGCTCCATTCTCTGTAAATGTACCTGAAGTGGCCTCAATTGAAAATGTGAAATGGCCTCTATTATTTAGCCAACACATGCTGCGATAAAACATTATGCAGAGTGGGTCAGGATTTAAGTGCAACATTCTCTGAACTGTCAAGTAAATGGACACGTTTCTCCATCCACATATTAACAATTGCTTAATTTCCCCTCCGAGTGCCATTTTCTTTGAAAGGTGTTTTACAGAATCGTTTCATTTAGAAGAGGGTGAATTATTTGCTATTATGCATATCACTATGTTCAATCTGAGAGGGCTGAAAACTCCATATAAAAAGACAAATGACAATAGACTAAACAAGATCTAAATCTATTAAGAGATGCTAATTATCCTTCATGTGGTTTCCTTAAAATCTGCTCATGACGAGATTTAAAAATAAAAATCAAAATAAATTATCATGTGTTCGTGATTTCATTAGCAGCGTGTTACATGACTCTCACAGGCACGTCTTGCATGCCATTATAAGACCTTGCTTATTCCATCTTGGCTCTCTGGCACCATCCTGTGTTTCTGTTAAGGAATAATGGACGCTGTATTTGCACATTTTGAAGAGGACACTTAATGTAGAAGAAACTATTGTTTTCAGTCTAAAATCACAAACTCCAAACGTCTGAAAGATATAGATTTTAATTTGAGAATTCAACACCACCGTGATGCTTTTTAGAATGATCCCTAATTTCCTTACATTTACTTTTCTTAATATTTTACAAATACTGCAACACATTTGGTAGTATTTGCCAAATATACTGTAGTATTATTCAAATTTCAAAAAATTTGAATAATAGTGGATGGTTTGGATACTTTTTAATGTTTTGAATGAAGCATCAAGCAGTGTGATTTTTATAATGTAAAGAAAAAGATTAAAATGATAAAAGTCAGTCATTATTAAGGGGAATAAGAGAAACTAGTGTCTGACATTTGACATTCAAATCCTCACACAGAAAAATAAATCTGTGTTTGTACATGTGAACAGGCAGCTGTGTGACTGGCCCCCTCTAATCAAGCTGAAACTGGAAGCCTGTCCTGTTTTTCTTTTTCACATCTCCTCTCTTTTCTGTTTCTGCATCTCATAGTCAGCTGACATTCAAACACCTTTTGATCTTTTCCTTGATCAAGAGTCCTTTGCCTGCTTCATTTGTCTTATGATGCTAACTTGATTTACATTTGTATATTGACGTGCGAAAGAGTTTACCTCATATAGGCACATTTATTTTATAAGAAAAACCATGACCAACATTGCTAAATTCATCAACACAGCTTCCCACTTAGTCACTGATGTTAGCATAAAACAATTTTGACAGGGAAATTATATTTGACTCGCAGGAATTCCACTCCCCAATCCTGTTAGGTGCAGTGAACTTGATATCGCTCATTGTGAAAATGACCAGGTGGTCAAAGATGGATTTTCTAATGGAAATATATGCGTGCCCAATTCTTTTCTTCCTTAAATGTTTTATTGATATTGCTACAGTATTTGGATGTTTGAACTTACATAAGTAAGGTCTCTATTTAAGACCTCATAATGAAATGAAATTTCTGCTCTGGAATTAATTTAGTCAATTTACCTGTGATTTCTTATGACCAGGCTACCCTTCATAGAGTAGAAATACATAGGAAAAAGAAATACTTCAGTCTGAAGTTAAGGCCACTACCATTAACAGTACTTACACTGTGAGCTATCACATGACAAGACCCTTGCTGGAATGTACCAGGGGTATGAGTCAGACCAAAGGTTAAAATGTTCCATCAAGTACAAAGAATTACATATGTAAGGTCTGCTTCTAACAAACGTTTTTTTCAGAAAAACTCTGAAAAAGAATCCCATTTATTACATTGCCCTGGGGCAGTACGAGACAAACACTTTAGCAGGAAACAGGATGCTCAATGATACTATCAATATCTATAAACTGATCTAGGAAAACACCAGATATAACACGTCATTGCTGAGATGGCATTTCTGTGCATGTCAGAGGTGAACAGATGCGAATCAGGCTATTTCTTTAACATAAAGAAAATCTGGAAGGACTTGTGAATATGAAGAACATGAAGATTGCTGCTGTATGTGTGATACTGGAGATGGATAGTGGTTGACGCTGCTTGTCCAC
>JBBDHI010000013.1:12848496-12858554 GCA_037177115.1 Craterocephalus stercusmuscarum | reverse complement strand
GGGGGAGATGGGGTGATGGCTTTCACAGCTCTGGGGAAGAAGCTGTGTTTCAGTCTGTTGGTGTGGGCTTTGATGTTACTGTACCTCTTTCCATATATATATATATATATATGTACGTATATATATATATATATATATATATTGTTGTGTGTGTGTGTATCTGTTGGCAAAGCAAATGTATTCTATATAGCAGCCAGACCATCATTCTGCTTACCATTATGCTGGACAGGACAAGGTTTCTCTTCAAACAGGTGGATTGAGGCCAAATAAACCAGCATTTCTTCATCTAAAGCATAATGCTTTGTACTATCAAGATGTGATTTGTGTACTCTGTTTTCTGTGTATTTTGTTTAGTTGAAGGCAAGTTAAGCACAAGTGACAACATAATGGAAAAAAGCATAAAACTACTAGGTATAATGTGACATCCATCATATTTTAGCTACTAAAATGCAAGAACATCTGGCACATGCCTGTACTGAAACTGGTTTATTTTCAATTCCTTGTGTGTGTCTGTGTGTTAGATGATGTAAATATATGATTGAGAGGTGACTGGGTATTACTAAGTGATAAAGCAAATCATATCTGATCTACTATTAGTTAACTCACATTAATTCACAAGCAAGAAGTTAATGCTTAACTATAATTTATAGCCATTATGACAGACTGTGAAAAACTGTTGCAAACCTCCAGTTGACTTCCACAGAAACGGAAATCCATTTCCATATGCCCTTACCTAAAACTGACACTTTATGCACATGCTTATGACAACTGTTGTCACTTCATTCTCCTCATTAGGTTTTCATTGATTATTTCAGGACAGTGATTATCTGAAACCATCTCAGACTTTCTATGCTTCACATTTTCTTGACCTAATAATTTGGCTCCATCAAGGTCAAAGAGAACTTGTAATAAAAAAGAGAGAGAGAGAGAGAGAGAGACCAAAACACAAGGTGCTTTAGAGTTTTCAGATCCTGCTCTAATCTTCTTTCACAAGATGATGGAGTGAAAGGATCTCATATGACGGAAGAGTCTTTAAAATGGATTGAAAAAAAAAAAGATGACGAGAGCCCACGCAATCACTCCTCCCTCTGGTGCAAGAGCTAAATCCCCAAAGGAAACTCCTCATAAACATTCAGATTTTCAAGGCAGCTCAAACTATGTTCACACTCCCATTTATTGCAGCTTTGGTGCATAACCAGTGGAGCAACCTGGCAGCATGTCGACCAATCAAGTAACCTGGAAGCAGGTCTGCTGCCTCTGCCATGCTTGTAATTTCAATCCCTCTGACAGGCCTTCCAACTGAATCAAATTTAGAGAAATTCTATATTCAGTTAATTGTATATTAATTTCATTGGACTTGGGTTTAATCAGAAGCATGGCTTGTTTGTTTAGACCAGCAGGAGGGTTCAGAGAACTACTGGATTGTGGGATTTAAACGTCATGCTGGATGGTTATGTTTCATATCCTCCACTAAAAGGAGAAAAAATAAGAAACTGAGGCAATGTAAATGCTCCCTCTCCTCATCTAAGCCAGGATGAAACTCCATTTTAGCAGCCATTTTCATCCGCACACGTGGAGTTTTCAGGAAGGCAATGGTGAAAAGAAGGCATTAGCTTCCACAAATTGCATGAAATCCTGCCCAGGATTTGGTGATAAGGGTTCAGGGTTTGAGAAGCCACATATATTTCTCGGTGAAGCCTTGATAGATGCTTTTCATTAGAATATTTTTTATCAGCAGGATAAGTGACCTTGAAGAGAGAGTAGTTTAATTACCAAGGTTAAAATATCTAGAGTGATTAGTGTTATCTTTTTTCCTTCTTTTTTCTGGGTTACATGCAGTGTCCTTGTTGCAGACGGACCACAATAATAATTGAAACGAGAGTGGATTGGATAAAAGGGGATAGCATCATATCTGCTGTGGAGTCTGAGCTGGTTAAAGTATGCTGATTTAAAAGGCATAACAAACCAATTTTTGTTGTGCTTTTTAAAGTAAACAGTCAAGCAGACCTCATATAATCTGACTTTGCATGTTTGATAGTGTAATATTTGCACAAAGAATTATTTGCAAAGCCTTATTGAGAAATGTCTTATTTACTACAGTCATGGATCGACCAGATGGGGGAAAAAGAAGCAGATCTGTTGGAGCTGGATCTGACTGCAGTCCTGGCTCTCAGGTCAATATGGCAAACAGTGTTTGTGTCAAATACAAACAGTTTTGATCCTTGTGCTCCCACTGAGCTAAACATTTACTTATTCAAATTTACTTCCAGTTATTGCCTGTCATGACAAAGGCCTTTTCCCTGCTGTTAATAGATGTTCTGAATGACTGATGCCTTGGTATTTGGCATGCCACGACTGTCTGTCAGCGAGTTCTTTGATTGTGTCTTATTGCTTTCATTATGTCTCACTGAAACAAATTTAGCATTCAGGTCAATATAGAGACCAGCCCTAACTTTAATGAGCCCTGACACAGCACCATACAAGGACTGAGGATTCTTACTTTGATTATGGACCATTATCATTGGCGCACAGTAAACACAGAGGTCACTGTATCTTTGCAAATTGACCCTTATATTCTTGTTAAATTCTTTCCTTCTATTTTACCATTGGCTTCAGGTCATTAGAAACCCATTACTGTGCAGTCTTTTTTGTCCTTTCTTTTTCACTGACATAATCAACTCTCTGAAGAGAATGTGAATATTGTTCTGGTTTCGTGTCATCAAAAAAAAATTTTTTAGAGAAGTGCTCAATTCAGGCAGTTTTTCTTACATGAAAATGTACAGTTGAGGTCCTGTCACTATGATCATGTGCTCTAGCTACTTGGTTATGGTGATATGTCTTTGGCTGAATGGTCAGCATGCATGACTCTCACTCTGGAAGCTGGGGGTTCAAACCCTGCCTGGTCCCTGACAACACAAATAGATAGAGTAGCAGTATGAGATAGGAACTAACTTGTTTCTTCAGTTGCAGCTTGTGCCTTCATTTCTAATCTCTGCTTTCACCTTACAATTATATTGCTGTGTCACTGTTGCAATGGAGGAACAGTGATACACAAATGTGTCTGTTTTTATGCTGCAGTGGGTTCAAAGGATTTATTACAAAGCTACATGTTTTTGTGTGGCAGGATTCTTATGCCCTCAGCTTACCAATTATTTTCTTGACATTACATTTGTTTGTGGCAATTGTGAATTGGAAGATTTAAAAGCAAAAATATATTTTGAAAATGAAGAAAAATGAATTTAAAAAAGCATTCCAAAAGATATGAGCTGCGAATGCCGGCGCAGCCAGAGTTCAGTTGCCATACCCAAGAGAAGCTACTTTTTTGAGAATTTTGCTTTTGCTAATAACTTTATTAAACAATAAACATCATGTAAATTTTAAGCATTTTTGTCACATGTATCCAATGAGAATATGTGTATGAGGTTAACTTCCATTATTTTTATTTTAGTTAAATAATCAAGGTTGTACATTGGGCACGACTGTAACAAACAGAGGATAAAAAAAGAATCAATTGTGAGAAAAAATGGAGAGTCCTTTTCAGTGGTGTAAGTTGTTTATTATTCCTTTTTGTCCGTGAGAATGGGGTCTTTTCATTCTCTAAAAGCAGAAACCTTCATGTATTCATGTGATCAGTAATGTGAGTCACTTGTTTGCCGTGGAGAGTTATGCAAAGTAGGTGTTTCTACCTGGCTCAGTATGCATCAATGTTTCTTTGACACTTTGGCACAAACCTCTTCATGTGTTGTGAACACAAAAACCTTACTTGTGCATGCTTTTTTTGCAGACTTTACTGATTTCAACAACCTTTAGAAATGTCCAATGTCAACATATTTCAGAAACTCTTCTAAACATAAAAAATAAAAGAACAACAACCTTCAGACAACGTTTTTCAGCAGAGGTCTTTCACATATCCGTTATGGCTGATAGGACAGGTGACTTACTTATGATCTGTTTATCTGTGTTGACATTAATTCTTCGTGTATTTGAAAGTGAGTGAAGTCTCAAAACAAACGGAGCCATTGATTTTCTCCACACTTATTTGTTTTACTCACAAATGAACTAAATCAGACATTACTTGAACTTTGTATGAGGAAGATAACAGTGTAAAGACCACAGAGGGATATTTGTGTTCTCACACCGGTGACAGAAAGCGAAGAACATCATGCCCTCTTTAGAAGTCCTTTAAAATATCTCTTGGTAGATTTGGAAGGCTCAATGGTATGATCTAATATGTGATAAAGATGAGAAAATCATTCACATCATCTGTACAAATTGGACTTGGACATGACCTGACAACTTCAGAGTTAAAAACAGAAAACCAGAAACCATTACATTCAAATGTAACAGGATTTGAGTGTAATGGTATTGGGATTTTTGCTCATAATGACCACTGTTCTATGTACTGAATGCCTGAGAGCACATGACATGCATGAGATTCAGAATTACATATTCTTAAAAAAAGCAAACCTTTTTAATGAGTCATAGTTTTGAATCTTTTCTTCTATGTATCAAAGTTGAGTCACTGACTTTGGTGACCACAGTATCACAAGATACTGTAAATGACCAAAGTCCACGAGGGACATGGCTAAATAGGGATGTGACAAACTGGGTGACATCAACTGAAAAACCCATATAATTTAATAAAAAGAGAAATATTAAATACACCGCATTTAAGGAGATGTTTCAATGAATCTAATAAAGCTCTTGAAATATAGATTTTAGAGATCCGATGGCTAATAAGCCACCACAAAGGTCAGAGGGACTTAAATTGTACCAATTTCATGGAATGATTCTTCTAACCTGACCTTTGTAATAATGTTACAAAACAATTAATGTGTTTGAAGTTTCAACATAGAAATGAAGAAAAAATGTCAGTTGCTCTCATAAACTTTTACAAAAAACAAACCTCCTCTGTGTTCCTTTGATTTTTCAGAAGACATAGAGATCATGAACAGGATGCAGAAGACAGATATTATAGCATTACATGCAATTAGATTCAAACCCATGCAAGAGCTGAAAATGGATGATTTCCCAGGGGATTGTGCTAATCCACTCAAGTACCAAGGCACCTTGTCATGCACTTCTTTAAACAAATCATATTTTTATCCTGGTGTAAGGTCACGCTATTTACATGCATTTCTGCTGCAGCAAAATTTTAAGACGCTATATAGCCTGCTTTGGGCCACAGTTTCCCTTGACGGAGCATTCGCCATGAATCCATTGCACATCAATAAATACACTGTGCATGTGGAACAGCCGTACCATAGGCCAGCCATGTCACGTCTGTGGGCCTCACAGTTTTGTATTGGATTTGATGAATGCCTTTTGCGAGAATCCATCATCAAACAGCTGCCAGTGAAAATGAAAAGAATGACAACATTCATCAAAATGTGTACATGAATGCAGCAGCCTAGTGTGTCACGAGATTACACATAATCACGGACACAACAATAATGTGATCCCCTGTAATAACACTGATCCTTACCAAGTGTTTATCCCTCCTGATAAACCACTGCATGAGCCGTGTCAGTGGCTATGCGTGGCTCCACTGAGACTCTCAATACAATAAAGTATCAGTGCTGAATTTTGGCTCATTTTAAAGAGCTATGATCAGTGATCTACAAAAGTTCACACAGACAAAATGCTCTCTTTATGATGTTAAAAAGGCTTAACTTGCAGCAATATTTATCCGACTTGCACAGTGTTGTGGTTAACCTACTTTCACTCATTCAAAGGGGAGGGGCTGCTGGCAGCTGCCTTTCATAGTTTTTATGCTCGAAGATTGATCTTTCTCAGGGTGAAGCACCCAAAAAAGGTGGATACAGTTAGTAGCTCAAACAGGCTGATCAGGATATAAAAAGCTGGTGGTGTGTTAGAAATACTGCTTCCAGTCTACCAGTAGCTTCAACAAGTCTTTCAACAGGCATTTTCAGTTATTCTGGTATATTGCTCTTCTAATGGGCAGTGCTTGGCCAGTAATTACATGAGCTCCCCTAACTCTGCATATTAATAATCATAAAGGTGTAAATTGACTGAGTTCGCACAGAGTGAGGGAGATGTCAGTTGAGCATTCATCTGAACACACCCACACAGTCCTCAGGCGAGGTTTAATCAGCTAAAACAAGTGAAAACACCTGTGTGGGTGGACTATGGATGTTTAAGGGCTTTAATATTAATGCAACTGTTGCAGAATAGTCAACTTTTCGATGTAGCTTTGCGCTATCCTCCTCACAACCTCAGTGAGTGCTTATTTTTGTAATTTGAACCAAGACCAAAATGAGTCAATTAAGATGTTTTAGTTGAATTGCTGGCAGATATGGATGTAAAACAAATGAATGATACGTACAGTATGGTCCTGAAAATGAGAGTAGCCCACTAAAGCATCTCAGGAACTCTTGCTTACAACAACAACCCATGTAAACACAGATGTGCTTACAAGCAGACTAGCATCCTGAAAATGACTGAATCCCTGACGTAAGCTGTTATGCTTTAATGTTAAAACATATTTTCCAGGCTTATGAAGATATGTAGTCATTTTAGAGACCTGAATGCACAACCTTGACATCCCTGATCAAATTCTGTGACAGATAAACACATTAACTATGCAGGTTTTGGCACTTTCTCTGCTGGTAAAAATCCTAGGTACTGAAACGGTGAGTAAGTAGGTGCAGGTGCGCAAACATTATCGCATAACTGGATACTAAAATTACTTTATAGGGACATGAATATCCAGATTTCTCAAGCTGTGTTTCTTGAATGGGATCAAAACAGGAATAAAACTGCAAACTTGTTTACTTAAGTGCATGTAAATGCACACACTTTGTTGAGGCACTTGCAGTCCAGAGGGTTTACTGGAACTTGCAGAGAGCAGTCTTTGGTCATTCCTACTTCATCCCAATTAAGTTCAAAGCTGACATCTTCAGAATCTAAATGAGCATGCAATAACAACATGGCAGAGAGATCTATGAGGCAAAAAACAGAAAAAGAAATGGAGAAAAGGCAAACCGCATACACTTCAAATAATATAGATGCAAGATTTCATTACATGTAAAACCTAATCATTTAGGTGATAAGTGTAGGTATTATTACTGAATTTATCAAGCTAGTAATAAAAGATTTTCTGCCCCATCTAAAGTGATTTTAATTTGTACATTCTTTTAGAAAAGTAATGGGAAGAACAGTTCATTCACACAGTACTGAAATGAAGAAATAAATGTATTTTGATAAATGAGCTGCAGTTCATGGAAAAACAGAAGCAAACAAACAAAAAAAAAGAACGTGATTATAACCTTTGCACATAACACATGAAGAAGGTCACTTAATCCACTGATGTCGTATAAATGATAGCTGTATGTGTTGTATTCCATGTTCCCCTTCTGAGACTTAATTCGCAGCACAGCATCCACTGTAGATGCAGACTGTCTGCACAGTTACATACACAGCTGAGTTGGTAGAGCTCTACCTGGCCATTTAATTGGACTGCTGTCCTCGTCCCTGTATACACGCACAAGAAGGAAATTGATTTATTGACTGAAATATTTCACGTGACCCTGTGTGAGAGAGAACGCTCAAAACATTCGGCTGCTTCTAACATTCTCTGGGAAAGATCATTGTAAGTATTGCCAAGTTCACAGAACAGATGTTGCCTTTAAGCAACGAGAGGCAAATTTGGGAGATGAGAGTGCCATTTAAAAATTCAGGTTACATGCACAGTTTAAACAGGCTATGGTTAGAGCTCAACCTGTCCATTTAATTGGACCACTATCCTTGTCCCAGTTGTGCATGAATATATAGCTGCTTGTTTTTTTTTTTGTTTGTTTTTTTTGGGGGGGGGGTCTTTTTCTCAGTGTGTTTCCTTCAATAAACAAGTTGGTGAAACAAAGGTTTGCAGTGGGAGGTAGTTATCGACATACTTGTATGTGCTAATGGAATGCAAACACATGCAAACCTTAAAAAACCAGCTAACTCAAAATGAAACCACCTCCAGCCAAGGTGGCAGCATCATTAAATGCAGAGCTAACCGACTCAGAATGCTAATGAGAATTCTGCTCTTTAACAGCTATAAAAGCAAACCGTGAAGCTTAACATTCGATGTGCTCCATTGAATCTTTGCAGCATTCCTACCTTTGCCTAACAATACCGAGCAGTGTGGAGGCCTGCAGTGTCTGAGAGGCCCAGGGATGGCACTCCTGTGCCTGCATGACACCTGATCGGCCATCTTATTCAACAGCCAGCACTTTTGTCAGATAGACAGGTTTTGCGCTACACTAAACTGTGTATTGATTCAATAAACTGTCTATTGATTCTGAAAGGCTGGGCCTGTTTCTGTCCTCAGTCTGGCTCTGTCTAGAGCCTCTTTTCTCTTTTTTTCATCTTATTTACAATGGCAGACAAAGCACTTAAAGGGTGAAGCTTTTTAGACTCAGGACTCTTGAGCTTATATGACAGAGCGCATTAGCTTTTCCACTTTATGCAGATATTGGCCCACTTTGTCACTAAAAAGGCATGTAGAGGACTATTTTTGCACAATTCAAAGTGAGGAAAGTGTGTCATGACCCACTAACATGAAGCAAAACCTGTGTGAAGTCCTGCCAGATCACTTCTTCATGCTACATCCTTTTTGTGTGTAAAATGTTAATCATGATTGACAGATTGTTACGTATTTGAACTCCTCCCAAATTACACTGCAGTTAGTAACACCTTTTGAACAAGCACTTAAAATAAAATGGGTTGTGTTGTCTGGAATTTTCTGTCAGAAGGGGGTCTATAGGGGCGTTAATTCCTGAGGGTCTGAAGGAAATCTAAATGCATTAAATAGTGTCTGACATCTTTTTCGGGGGAGGGGGTTGGAAAATAAGCGAAAGCATCCCAGACTGCCCTGATAAAGTCAGTCTAATATTTTATTCTGGGGGGAACATGGTGAAAGAGCAGTTTACTTGTTGTTGTTTTTTTTTTTTTTATAAAATCAAATGCATATTATTACTGCCCAAATTAAGAGAATCATTACTGAATAGTGAAAGCTGGCATGTACATTCATTTCCATGTCACTGTGCTGGGTGGAAATTGGACAACACATTAATCAATTTGGCTTACTGTTGCTTTTTTTCTGAGCTTGTTGTCATGAAGGTTGAATAATTATCTGCTTTGGGCAGTTTTAAGTCTGCTTGTAAAAAGCTCTATTTTCTTCTCTGAAAAACAGTCCTTTGCAAGCTTCACTGTAGTAAGAGGACACAAAGTATCAACAATAAAAATGCATTAATAGTCCATATTTTAATGTCACCATGAGATATGAAGTTTGGAATTTCTAAGGATAGATAAAAAAGACTCAAGTTACATTTAACAAAATAATCGTTTAGGATATATTTGTAAAAATGTAGCTAAGTGAATCAAAGGGCTAACAGTTTTGGTATGAAAAGCAAGAGATCTCTTTATCAAACAACATTTTATAGCAGCACACCTGTATCTGCTATTTTCACTTCGGGTGAAATAATGATTTACATTCTCGAATTTATAATCTTCTTCAGATAATCTTACTAAACTAGTGTCAGGTTTGCAATTGCAATTTTGATCCTTATGTGATTTAGAAGTCTTGACAAGGCACTCTGTAGTTGTTAAATGCAAAATTGCTATTTCTTTTTTTTCTGTCTAATATCAAAAGAGGGAGTTTGAAGCTTAAAGGAAAATCATTTTGTATTGTTCTCATGTGAGTTAGCTGAGTATTTGATACCTTGATCTTCTGTTAATATTTTAAACATCAGCCAGCAGCTAGTCAGTGGAGCTTGGGATACAGGTGGGAAAACAGCCTGACTTAACTCTCTTTTACACATTTGTACAAATAAGATAAAGGTGTGATGTGAAAATGGACTGATGAAAGGAAGGTTAGAATTTGCTGCAAAATGAGCATTGCATGAGAATTGCTGTGACCCTTCCTGTCACATGCTGAGCTAAGATAAACAGCTACCGGCTCTGGTGTCACATATGTACGGAGCCCCCCAGGTAACATGGACTTTTTTTTTTATTTTGCGTGCTCTCGCAATACTTTTGCGTTCCCTCGCAAT
>JBBDHI010000013.1:12776242-12787938 GCA_037177115.1 Craterocephalus stercusmuscarum | reverse complement strand
AAGAAGAGAGGAAGCAAAAGAGAGCCGGAGACAAAACAAGATATAAAACATGAGTCGAGATAAGGCTGTCTTTTACAGGCTGGACAGAGCCCACAAAATGGATGCCAAATTAGCCATTGACATGGGGCCACGTCACAGAGAAAATGACATTTGTTCTGTCATGCCTCTTAACCATAAAAAATAGATAGATAATAATGCTCTACCAGTCCTTGTAGTTTTTCTATCCTGACAAAGAAATCTGACTTCTAAGTGATGCTCTGTGAATAGTTTAACAAATGGAAGTTAAAATTTCCCACTCTCCATCAATATCTGAGTTTATCATGAGTGCAGCACCTGTAGCTATTACACAAACAAAGAGCTGTGAAACAAAAAGGACGTGGGGTGAAAGCAGCCATTGTCTCTAGATATCAAAGCTTGTTCTCTTAGAATAAAAAGTTCATTTATCTTATCTTTAGAATTTGACCTCCTACTTTCTCAAGATAACCACCTACTGTAACTAGTTACGTCCAACGTTTTAAGATCATGAGAGGACAAAGATGTGTTATTCTGATATCTATTCCTATTAATGTGAGCCCTAATAACAAAACAATACATCTTTTTATTATAAAGTAGTTTTTAAAATCAATAAACGAGTTGTCTCAAAATAATGATGTCTATAACATTTTCCAAGCATAGCCCTGTTCAGCCTCTATACAACAGGTGCACATCATTGTTGCTTTAAATCCTTAGCAAAACTCTGGAGCAACAGGAAAGTCCAGAGTTTATGGAGTCCATACTTGATGGAGGATTTATGACATGAGCTCTCCGTGGAGTTATTAACCAGCCAGCAGCCATTATATTCTGCAGTGTGAGTTTTAACAACATGGACCAGTTCAGCACATAACTTGCGATGTGATTATGGCTAAAAGAGAGATGCATAGCCTACTGTACTAACATGATAGAGACCAAGATTAGAGAAATGTAAGTATGTGAGAATAAAATTTTAAGTCCCATTTTATTTATTTATTTTTTTTATCAGTGAGACGTGTGGTCTGTGCTTTATTTCCTGTATGGTCTCTCACGCAGTAATAAAATGCTCCAAGGGTTATTGAGTACCGATCAAAGAAGAGGTAGACCCTGAAGAGGAGCGTGAGGTCATAGGTCACTCTTTCTCCTCTAAAATGATCTGCTGTAATAGAAGTGTAAATGAATGGAATACAAAAGATGATAAATAAATGAATAAAAATGGAAACCGGCTGTGTCAGCCCATGAAAAAAGAGCAAAATTTCTCTTTTAAAGGTAAAAAAAAGCAATGGTTTAATCATACCTTGCATAGCCAGAAACTATTCTGTAGCCTGAGCCTGATTTCCAGAACCTAAACATTTATCTAATAATCAATGCAGAAATCAATAGATTATGTTGAGTATTGTTACTTATCAGATTAGAGGGAAAAAAAGTTCTTCTGTGAAAGGAAATCATTAAAAAGTGACTGAAAACTGACAGGAAGTGTGCCAATACAAATCAAACCCTTCAACCAACATGACCCAAATGTACAACCACACAGCTCTTCTCTAAATGCAAAACATTAATGCAAACTGTCCCTGGTGCACCCGCAGTCTGCCACCAGGAACCCAACAGATGAACCACTTTTAAAATATTGAGTAACAGTGCTAAAAAAACAACCTAGCTG
The DNA here is from genome assembly GCA_037177115.1 of Craterocephalus stercusmuscarum. NCBI lineage: Eukaryota > Metazoa > Chordata > Actinopteri > Atheriniformes > Atherinidae > Craterocephalus > Craterocephalus stercusmuscarum. Next base: position 12,786,269 of record JBBDHI010000013.1, on the reverse strand, counting down.
ATAATGATCTGCATTTGACTGGAAATAAAAGACCCTGACAGTTAGACAGGAGTACAGCGCAAAAGTAAATTATTTCACATGCCCTCAGGCTTGTACATACTGTCTGTTTCACAGATATTCACCCCAGCCCATGCAACCGCTGGTCTGTGTGTCTCCAAGGCACAGCCTCCGATCTATACAAATCACTACACAAGAACCAAAAATCCAAAGTAACCTATGCACGAGTTTGCAGCATGTTTCTGAACATTAGAGGCAACAAAACTGTGCAGCTTATCGTTAAACATTTCCAGTGTTGCTTTAAGCTCTCTGAAGCTATTCTTTATCATAAGCACTATAAAGGCTAACATGAGGCTCCATCAGCAATTACTTGAGCCCCAAATGTGTAAAATCTTAATTTTCTTTTAGGAAAGTTAAATAATTTTGTAACCCGATCCAAAAACAAGTCCTTCTATGCAGAGTGTGCTTTACAGAAACCTTTTACAAGCATAGAAGAGATCATCTTCCCCTTGCCTTTTCTGTCTGGAGCAGTTCAACCGCCTGACCTCATGGTTCTTGGTCTTTTATGAGGTTTCTATGCTACCCAGAGGGAAATGCTGTAAGCAATACAAAGGGTATTTTTTTTATGTATGTCCATTGTGTGCATTGGTGTAGAGGCACAAGCTTCAGTGAAAGATCCTAAGACCAAACATTAAGTCTGGTGATAATGAAGAATTCTCTGTAACGTCCTTGAACATAGCAATAAAATGACCCATTCAGTCCTCTTAAAAGCCTGCACAGCTTATAGAAATTGTTTGTTACCTTGGCATTGTTGGAAAACCTGAAAATGCAGCTTGAAGCAAGTTTGTTTTTCATGTTACCAGACATTTGTTTTCTAAATCTTTACAATGCCATGCAACTCAATCTCGGCACCACAGTTAAACTTTACCACTGCACATCTGTAGAAAGACTAAATAACACTTCATCATTTCTTGAAATCAAACAGCCTCAATACAATACTTAATACAACAAAAACCTAAGCCTCTTCTCTAAAACAAAACACAAAGAAACTAACTTGACAGAATGAGAATTAAATGCAGGCTACTTAAAGAAAGAAAACGGCCACATCAAGTAATCGCAACCTTTATTGTTGTTATTAAACCCATATATTTTGAAATCCAGACCAGAGCAGTGGTGACACATTTTGTTATGAGACTGTTTATCTGAATAAAGATTCTCGTCTTGAATGGCTGGCCGCTGGGCTGAGTGACCCAAACACAGCTGACACCTCTCTTTTTTTTTTCTTCCTTGTGTAGATTAGTGATAAAGACAAAAGACATAATCAACCTTAAAGAAAATTAAGGGAATAATCCCTCTAAAGAGCCACACAGCACACTCAGTTTATATTTTGCAAGAGGCACATGTGCTCTAAGCAAATTTCTCCACTGTTGTTTCCTACCGGTATTCTCCAAGCACTGTCACAGCCTGTCACTACAAAATCAACCAGAAAACTCTCTTGTCAGGCTTAATCTTTTTCTCTGATTCTCCCTCATGTTCACTGTCTTTCTCTCTTGGTTGCATGTTTCCATACAAACTGCTGTGCACAGCTAGCTGCCATCGAATCTGTGTAGTTTGCTAAGGCTATGCGGACACAGTGTCAGCAATGATGTGTTGAAGCAAACTGACAGCTCAGACATATGAAATACAGAAATAAAACAAAAAAACAAAACAAACAAAAAATTGCATGGGTAAAGGTCTGATCATCTTTCTAGTCGGTATGAATATTGATAAAATACTCAAACCAAACCGGATCAATATTTGCGTAAACTCATATCTGTGCGCTCTCTGATGTTTTGGCATATAGCTTTTTGAAGAGCACGCAAATCTTCTCAACACCATGAGACATTTCAAATAAATTCTTCATTGGCCTGTCAGAGTGCTTTTCCTTTCCCATCAACACCAGCAAGAGACTACCGTGATCTACTATGAAATGGCCTCATTGTGCAGGGCATCAAGGATTCCACGGCTCCATCTCCGGGTGTGCTGTGAACTGTGAATTTCAGATTCAGACAGCCCAAGGCCCATGGCCATGAGCCGCCAGCGCTGCTGAAGCACTCTGTTGCTTCACACATTTGAAATTGGCTGACATGTTTAAATTTGCCGTACCTTTGCTGAAGCCCTGTGTGATTGCTCTGTGGAAACCAGGCAAAGCCAAGTGACTCAAGGCCTACATGTGTCAGGGCAATGAAGTACTCCCCTCTCTAATTTTAGTGCATTTCCCCAAACTGCCATACATGCACATTTTGATGGGATTTATGGTATACACAGAGGGGTTGTTAGACACATCAGCATGTAACGTGGTAATCTGAGGGAGGATATTCGACAGAGAGTTTTCCATTCAGTGGCGGGATCCTGTGGTGCTGTAATCCCTTAATATCTCACCAATAACTATTAAGGGTTTAATGTCACTCTTGCTCTGCTGGGGTTTTTTACTTGATTCACACTCAGTTTTCCTGAACTCGGAACATAGCGGAGATTGACTGAGCCCATAAAATCTTTAAAGTCGCCTTTCACGGGTCACGGAATCAGCTGAGACAGGATGCTCAGATCTTGTATAACAGGAAGTCAAAGTGACCATTTCGACCTGCGTTGGTATATCCATGTCAGGCTAACCTGTTTTGACTTGCTTTGTTCGAACAGGAGAACAGGACTCTTTCATGAAGCTTACAACAACAAAAAAAAAACTCAGTTTAATAATCTTATTTAAAAAAGAGCTTTTTTATTAATAGTATCCTAATTCACTTTGTTGCTGTTGGTGTACTACGTTATTGTAAGTGTTCATCAAGTGAATTGTTTGTCTTCCAGACTCAGACTAAGACCAGTCACAGTGTGAAAAATACAGCTCACGCTAGCTGAGATGGATGGAAAAACTCCCCATTTTAAGGCTTCTCAAAAATCCCCCAGTTAATTTTTCATGGCTGTACCTTTTAAGAGACATGTCAGTTTGATTTAATGTTCGGCTGACAGTTATTGGTTTTTGCTGTTTACCTCTTATCACTTCAGCAAACTGGGGAGGCCAATTTATACTCTGGATCCACATGAAGTAGCATCAAAAATTAAGATCTTGACGCCCTGGAAACATTATAAAAGCCTTCTATAATGCAGCTCTGTGTGTAATTGGGTATGCTCTTTTTGCGAGTGTGTGTTAAGAGGATAGCAGGCTTGTTAAAATTTATCAGTATTTCTACCATTCTGTGTTTTGAATGACACACTGCCACTCGTCTTCCTCCTACAGCCTCATCTGCAGCTTCTTTTCATTCAGTGGACCCTGGACAGTTTGCATCAGAGTGATGGAAGTGGAGTAGGAATCTGTTTTATTTTCTGTTTTTTTCTCTATCCCTCTCTTTTTTTTTCTTTACTCCATTACTGATCCCCAGAGTTTGCCTCTGACAAGTTAGAATTTTCATGATAAACAACCGAGCTGCAATAAGTGCTCACTGACACATATTCTGGCACTTTTGATAAAGAAAATCTTTAAAAGGGGGCTTACAGTGGAGAAATTGTCTCAAATGGTTCAAAGGATTTGAAGTGGAAGAAGAGAGGATTGATGTTTGTGCTGCAAGCCCCTGAGTAGAACTGGCCCAGGGTCTAATCAGAGACCAGCAACGCACCCCCTCCCCGGCTACCCCCTCCTTCCACACAGCCACAGGATTTTCTCTCACTATTCAGGGGCTGATAGATGAGCCTCTTTTTGTATTTCAGCCATGCACTTTCTTAAATCTGAAAAGCCAATTCATCTTGGGCAAATGCATAAGGAGGAGGGAGCATAGGAAAAACTTCAAAACTCGTTTTTTTTTCTCTCCTTGCCAACACTCAAATGTCATTCACTGCCTTTCAAAACACTTGTCTCCCCTTCATTAATTGTCTCTGTGCTTCACTCGTGTCATGTGTGACTTGACTGCAACTGAAGAAGCTGGAATGATCGTGCCTTGGCTCTTCCCCTCTGTCCCTGAGGTACAAAAATGGGAATATGGGAAAATAAAGCAACAAAAACAGCCAAGTGTGACTTTATTTTGTTGAACATAAAAAAAAACGCACACAGCAGAATATTTCATTAAGCATGACAGTATAACTGATGATAAAACAAGAAAACAGGCATGAAATTGTAAATTCAACATTTAAGGATTTCCAGTAGCAAAAATAAGGAAAAAAAAATAGGAGCCATATTTCTACAGATTACTCTACATTTCAGACCACACAATTGTTGTCCTACATCCTACCACTTCCTATTTAGCAGCTAAATCAACAGTGTGTGATTTGTACACACTGACATGCAGAAGACTTGGAGAATGACATCATGCAGCAGCAGTGATTTACAGTAACGTCACCATGCAGTGAGAACACGACTAGATGTAGAACATATGCATCACCGTTTAGGCTAATCAGCATCTCCAAAAAGGCTAGGTAAATAACAGTGGGGAAAAGTTGTAATGGTGCAATTTTTGAAGGTTTATTTGGAGACTAGCTCATCCCAGCACAAGGTTGGATATGTTTTATTCCATGTTCTTTTGTTTACTGTAATGTATTTTTTTGCCTGTTTTTTATTGGTGTGTTCTCTTAAATGTTTTTTTTTCTAAAATGTGCTGTTTTCTTTTTCACTTCCTCACTGAATGCTATAATTTCTAAAATGCTTTGTCATTGCTTCTGCTTTCAGAGCTGTTGATGTGTTTTCTAAAGGTGTAGAGTCTTGATTTTCTTGTGTTTTCCCCTCATTTTTGCATTTTCTACAAGGCTGTGTCTGAAATGTGTTTTTGCTGCTCTAATTGCGTTTACTCACTGGTTAATAATGTGTTTTCTAAAGAGCTGTTTTGTATTTTCTTTCGTCCTCTATTTTTCACTGCTGTGTTTTATGGACCGCAGTTTTTTTACTTGATGTCAGTAACTTTTACAGTAAGGAAACCTGGGCATAATATAAAGCCACAAAAAAGAAGAAAATTGAAAAACGTGCTTGTGCCTTATGATGGACTGAATTAATCTTTCCTTTTCAGGTACAATGCTTTTCAGACATTCAAGGAGAGCAGTTTATCTATGCTAGCTGTCAAATAGAATTCTAGCATTTAGCAGGAAAGACAAATAACCAGTGTAATAAATCATCCATTTTTGTGTAGTGGAGCGTCAGAGAAGCTGCTGCACAGACAGGCTGTTTGAAGTTTAGGCACTTTCATTACACACATGTCAACAACATGCGTAAAGTTTAATGGTCATGTGGTAAACTCGGGGGCAAATTTTTTCACACTTCATGTAGCAAAATGAAAGCCCATTTTTCCAAGAAGATTATTTGTCAGCCAAAGATACAACATACACCACAGTGTTTTTTTAATCCCATCGCGTCTCACTGTGCCCATGTGTTGAGGGAGAAAGGGTGTCGAGTTTAATTAGCAAATTCTCACAGTGAATGTGGACACCTTGTTGACACATCCATTCCACATGAGCTATTGCTGATTCCTTTGAATGCAATTTACATAATTATACCTCATCCAGCTCTGTGAAGCGCACGCCTCAAACAACCACGTTGCTCACAGCAAAACCGCGTGAGGAAATACAGCCATATTAGTGCTAGTGGCAAGAAACACAAAATGTTGAAGCGCGCTCCTCCATCTGCATTGTATGAGACATGATGGTCTCGCAGCATAACAGATATGACCCCCACCCTCCACCTCACACCCAAACACACACACTTACATTTGAGCGCACACATGCAATAACACCACTTCGCCGAGAAATATACACACCAAGAGAGAAAATCTCACTCCCTAGGAAAGATGACCTACATTTCTACAATGCTTTCCACTTTCCGTACACATTTAAGTTGATCTGTTTTCATTATGCAAAACCCCATAGTTAACCACCTCATTCCAAAACATAAATCCTCATTTACATCCACCGCATTGGCAGAGGAGACACACTACCAGCGAGTAAAGTCAAACAACGCCCCATTCTCCTTTTGGAACAATGAAGCATGACAGTCTAAATTGCCAGAATATTCCGTCAAAGGACTCCTCCAAAGCTCCCAGCACTGATTTTCCTCTTGAATCATGTCTTGCTCATCTAATAACTTTGTTTATGTCTGCTATGGGACATGTCTGGAGAGACACCTTGAATACTGGGATACAGCTCTCTGTCCAAACATAAGGAGAGAAATGAAATATTCACCCGCCTTATTGTCTCCAAACTCCGGGAGAAGAATCAATAAAACATAACATCAGCTTCTTTCTGAGTTTAAGACTTCCAGTGGGGTTTGAAACCCCCGTGTGACGATGCAGGCTTTCTTCTCGCATATGAAAACACCAGAGCTTTAGTTTGATGGTTGAATTAATCAGCAGAGAGCATCTTCAGAACAAAAAGATCTGATGTTGCCTGTGGGAGAAGTGGCCATCTGAGATTTCACAGCCTGTATTTAAAAGCATGTTTTGAAGAATGCATTTCAACAGCCTATAATAGCCTACGACAACCCATAGTGCCTTTCATTTGTGGTTTACAAAATGCTGCCTTGTGTTTTTTTTTATCTCATTACACACCACATAATCTCAATGTCCTGATCCATCCCCCGAGTGAGTAAAACCGTCTGGTTTCAAAGACTTGTTGAAAACACATGTTGACTCAAATAGCCTTACTGCATTGTATGATTAAACACCCCTTTCATGTGAAGGTTAAAACCCTCGTGAAGTGTGTCACTTCTAGCAATACAATGTGGCAATTATGCCCAACAAGCTCAACATATGTAGAGGCAACTGGAAGACAAAGGATGCAGACAAATAGAAAAGAGATTTGACCCCATTACCATGTTATCTCAAAGGTAAAGAAAAAAACTGGAAAGAAAGAGGTCAATGGTAATGTGGCTTTCCTCAAATGTGTGTTACCACCACAAGGAGCTAAGTACATTGATGATAATAGATGAGTGGATAAAACATTATACTTTATTAGCTCTCTTGTTGAGAACTAGTTTGAATGACTGGAAATGGCCTTTTATCTGTCTACTGCCTAGCTACCTCTAAGTCTATCCTCTTCCCAAATTTAGCCACATGGGGCATTTGTTCATGCAGGTGAAAAATGGTACTGTACACGTGCAAGGAACATTCATCATCTTATGGTTGTGAGAGCTATTGCATATGAATTGCAAAGAAACAAAGATAGCTTCCATGAAGGGCAGTCATATTGCAAAATACAGTACATGCATTTCAGCCCAATCCAACCAAAGGATGTTGTCTAAACCCAACCAAGAAGTACTAAATGTTTTATAAACTGAATGACTCGGAAGTAACAAAAAAGTTGATTAATGTAATCTACCAATAGGGCCTGGGTGTCCAGGAGACATTGTAATATAAATCTGTGTGTCGTCTGCATAGCTATGGTAACTAAGTTTGTTGTTCTTTGTGACCTGTGCCAGTGGGAGCATGTAAAAACAGAAGAGGCCTCTGCTCATTTAGATTACTGTAACAGCCTTTTTACTTGCTGTGATAAGAAAGAGTTACATGGCTTGTAACATGCACTCAAAAAAAGTGCATACTCCCGTTTTCAGTATCTCTATTTTAGAAAACATTTTAAATTCTGGTTACTTTATGAGCTCTACATGGCCAGGCACTTCTCCACATCTGTGACCTTATTCATCTCCACTTACCAAGCAATGCTCTTTGGTTTTCAGATCAGAGGTTACTGGTAGTTTCTGTAACCTCTGACCTTATCTTTGATGCAGATGCACACAAACTCTTGAATGCAGTGTTTTACTCTTTAAGATGATTAAACTCTGTTGATTATTTTAAACAAATCTGTTGGATAATTGAAGCAGACTTTCGTTTAACAAGGGTTTTATTGTGTATTCACATATTCATGTGTTTTTACTTTTACTTCTATGTCTTTTTTGTGTTTTTTCTCTGTCATTTTACTTTAAAGCACTTAGTGGTTTTTATCTGTAAAATGTGCTGTTTTATATAACATTTCCTCCCTTCGTTTCTTTTGTGTGTAGTTAAAGAATGGAGATAAATAGATATCCTGATGCAGAAATGATTTTGAGTTGCATTTCCCTCCCGCTGCTTGAAGGGGGTAGTACCTTACACAACCCAGTTAGGGGTCAAATGTAGGTTTATGAGCAAATGACCAACCACAGTAATTGCTGTACTTCCAGCAGACAAAATACATTGAAGCAGCTAGTACGCTACGTCCAAACTGTCCAGTTGCACAACCAGAGCTCACTAATTAATATGTTCCGTTTTTTAGTTTAAGTGGAAAAACAACTAATTATAGTTTCACAAAAGGTTACGTGCCAAACTCTTTCCCGACGGTGTGCAATTTTCACACCTTTTTTTTTGGTGTAAATAAACATGAAGTATTATTAACCAGAATGTAGATGGATTTCAGTTTGAACAGAGCATGGCTGGATGTAGACAAGTCATTTATGGACAAACTGACTGGCTGCTGAGAGGACAGTCTTATGAAAGTGATTTACAGTGACACCCCTTATTGAAATAGAGAGTGTAATTTAGACATACCCAGAAAGAAATGAAAAAGTGTGACTTTTCAAAGATACTGAATTGTTTAAGGCAAGTGATCTCTCACCAGAGCAATATTCAGCTGAGCCAAGCTCCACCACAGCGTAATTTGCCCCTGATTTCTAATCTTTGTAAAAGAATGCAAAGCTAAATGCCTTGCACAAATGCAGACTATCATGACATTTCTTCAGGCAACATTATAGACCGGAGTGATTAGAGAACTTAAAATGCAAAGGCATCCCTTGAAACTGAATGCATTTACAATCCCATTAAATATGGAATTGTGTCTGTGGGCCAACACTAAATTTGAAATATCTTTCCCTGCCACGATTTTTTTTTCCTCATACATTTTCGGTTTGCCTCTCTCTTCCTTCACTCTCTTGGTGAATGTGTTTGAGGCTGTGAATAATTTGCCAGTAACTTTAATGGAAGTAGCTCTGCCCAGCATAATTATATAACATTAATCACAAAATGTGGACATTTCTCATGACTGACGATTCTGACAGTTGATTGCTTTTACTGGGAATAAAAATAGTCATAAATTGCCATCTGCACAAAGATGTAAAATCAAACATTAATGTAAAATGTGCCTTGACTTCACAGGCTTTCACTGCTGTCTTTCTCCTGTATAAGTGACCTTGAGCTAATGTATTAGAAAAGGAAATCGTGTTCTGTCTGGAAAGAAACTCAGATATCAAGCTTGAACCTTTGGCAGTCTGTAAAAGACTGAAAAGCCATCACTCTACAAACAGTATTTTATGTTTTCCCAAGGCAGTGTAATTAAATATAATATGTAAATGAGGCCACAATAAACTAAGGAATATGCACACCATCAGTGAAAGCAACCATCTGCTAAACAACCTTTCTCGACCATAAACAGCTATTTACTTATCTTATATTCACATTAACTCCTCCATGTCCCAGTTCAAACTGATGCTGTATAGTGGTATCATAATCCATCTATCTCAACAGCTGTTTGACCTGGTTTAAAGCAATTTAAAGAGAATCACCCACATTCAATCTATGATCATTAAAGTGAAAATAAGCCTGCATAACATGGAGCCCTGCACTGAGCTGAGAGAAGGAAGAACTTATCAGCTAATTCAGTAAACAATTCTTATTACTTTCCCCTCCTTTCTTTGCTACATTAGAATATATTACAACATCCTTTTGAAATATAATTTTGTCATTCATATATTTGCATTAACAAGACTATGTCATTATCAAGTAATTAACATTGTTTTCCTTTTAGCATATCAGTCTAAACACACTGAATATCTCTTTGAACACTACATGGAAACACATACACAGAATTGCCAAATGTTTACAAACGGTTTAGACTTTCCCTGGTAAAACCACTGTAAAAGGAAGAAATTTTGTGTTTGGCTGATTATCATCTTCAGCAATACTAAGTGGGATATTGTTAAAGGAGCTATACCCGATATTATTTTAATCTTTCTAAGAAAAATGTTTCTACACGGTATATTATGTGGTAAAAGGGGTAA
>JBBDHI010000013.1:12734668-12745124 GCA_037177115.1 Craterocephalus stercusmuscarum | reverse complement strand
TATATTTACAAATATATATTATATATATGTATATTTATTTATTTGACTGTTTCTGTTCTTTCATGTTAGGAAACAGAGGAGACAACCGATGAGTGTGATATACTTCGTACAGGTCTCACTCGTCTCATAGCACACAAACCAGAGCCAAAACAAACTCAGGTGTAATAGACAGAGTTTAGCACCGGGAAATGACAAGCCTATTTTCCACTTTCCCACTTTAATAACTGGGTGAAAGGCTATAATATTAAAGGTGGAGAGTTGATTGTGAATGTTTTTTATCTGCAGGTTGCAGAAGATGATTCTAAAAATGCTTATTTTGCTCACTGTGACTACTGCCAGAAACTCTGTCAGCTCTTTACGAATAGTGAGCTACTGGAAAATGAGACCCACTTTGAGGAGGTGAGCGTAGTTTGCTTTACTGAACATCAGTTCATTAGATATAATATTATGACTGCTTGGATAACCTTTACAGAGTGACAGAATCACCCAATTTGTGGTAGGACAAAGTTCATAGCTGAGGATCACTGCATGTTAAATGAACTTATACTGCTGAAATATCTATATTTGGTTCTTCTGTTATAAGTAAAAATTTATTTCTGCCATTAAAATTCTTCCTTTCAGCTCTTCTGTTGTGAGCAAGCTAAACATACAAGAGAGCTTATCCAGAAAGAGAAAGAGAAATTGGTACAAATGGAGGCTGATAGAAAGATTGATGTGAACCCTGATACACCCATCAGGAGTGAGGAGAGGAAAGCTGTTAAAGAACAGGCAAGGGAGAGGTGTGTAATGTACTCAACATTTAAACAGCTTCTTCCCAATCCTACATGCCACTGTTAGAAAGGCATTCAAATGTCACATTCTAATATGACATGCAGTGAATCAGCTCCACTTCCTTTATGCAGTTATTACAATACTATTAAATGTGCAATGAGTCCCACATCAGAATGATGGATCTGTAGTTGGTCCACATTGCAAAATGCTGCAGTTTCTCAATGAAGGCTCAAAACATCAGTAAATTACTGCACTTTGTGTTCCAAAATGTATAAACAACCTTCTAGATCCACGCCTATGTTTCGTATCATTTAAAATGGCCTTTTGCATTTTGTGAAACTGTCCCAAAATATTGAACATGTTTGAAACCAGTTATGAAGAGGTAAAACTAACCAGAGAAACCAGTTTGAGCCCCATTTGAATCAGTATTGTCCAAGGATTTTTCATTTTTTAACTATCCTGTCAGCCCAAGTTAGTTAGTTGAGCATAAAAAAATACATGGTTGGGGTTACTAATTAAAAATTTAAAATAAAAATAGATATAAGCTCACAGGCTGATGTTAGCGTATGCGAATGGTGCCAGTGCAAACAAATGTCAAAGTGAAATGTTGCCATTCTTCAACTCCTGCAACTTTATTGTAACACTGTATTCTGGACCAGTGTGTATATTTTCTTAAGAGACTAAAATATGAGTTGGTCGCTGAGGATGGGCATTGAATTCAACATTTTCACATCTCGCGTTTAGGATGAGGCATTTGCAATCTCAAAGAAAACCAAGAAAAGATAACTTGGATGCAAGGTCATGTAAGTATGAAACCTTGGGCCTTGTCTAGACAAGCTAATACAAATGATGATGCTGTGTATGCAGTCTTTGTTCCTTCTTATTGAGGAGATCTGAATGCACAGATTCTCTCATTTCTCTTCTCAGGCCATGCTGAAATGAAACACAAAACCTCCTATTACAGTCTGTCAAAAGAGATCAGAGATGAGCCTCACATCTCTCAGATAAATGCAAGAAAATATAAGAGTGGCATGTTTATACAGGAAGAGACAGAACCAAAGGTATGCTTCTGCTTTTGTAATGACATTGCTGTTGTTGTGGTCTTTCCAAAACCATAATCAGTGTTTGATCATCTGTCACTAAAAGGAGCAGGCCAAACACACATATCGAGACAGTTGTATTTACCAAAAATATAGGCTAATAAATAACTTGGCCATTTTCTGTCACAGATAAAAGAAGTTATCCAGAAGTTCTACAAAAGTGGCGAATTTTTCCTGATCTTATGTCCAGATGGAACGGGAAGTGTTTTGTATCCTTTTAAGTGGAGTATAGAGGACTGGCTCCAAATACAAATGAGAGGCTGCATTTTCTTCCTTTGATAAAAGGTTTGCTCATTGTTAATGATCCTTAATAGATAAAGCTATCCCTCCGGGAAAGCAGCCATTATAGTCTCCTCAGCAGAAGCTGATGACTTCACTCATATCATCTTGGAAGACAAGGACACAGCGCCTAGCATCAAAGGCATTTTCACAAATAAAGGCCATTCCACATGCTACCATCCCAATGGACAGATATGGTAACTACTATTCCTTTCATGTGTTAACTGCAATGCAAATGAAGACTTCACCTAATTAGCACAATTGGGCCTTACTATACTGTAGCTGTGTGAGAGATACACACCATGCAACAGAAAATCAGTCAGGTCATCACCCCTTTTACCCAATCAACACATGCAGTTGACTGAAAGCTGCACAAAGCCCTATGTTATATATTCATAACACTGATATTACATAACTTATCCTACTAGGACATCTCTTGTACCTTTGTTGTTTAGCCTAATCAAACATTCCAGGTTTTTCATCCACACAAAAGCTTGTTTCTGTTGCTCTCGGGTGTGACTAGTCAAGAACTGAAGTGAATTCTCTGCCCCCCTTTTATAGACTTTGCCTCTTGGCTCTCTTCTAATGCCAACCACACTCATTCCACACTCATGAGATGAATCTGGAGTATAAACCCTTTTCATCTTTGTGGTGTATTTACAGGTTGAGTCTGACCCCAGATGGAGGCCTCTGCTTCAGCGAGTCAGGAGATTTGAGGAGGCGCTGGAGCTGGCTGTACTTTGACCCCCATGTGCGCAACCTTCCCTTCAAGCCACTTACCTTCACCCTCGGGCCACACATTAGTGTGCGCATACACTCACAAGAGCACATGTATGTCACCTTTGGGCATCAGGAACACACAGTGCGCTTCAATGTGGGATCAAAGCTGAAGGTGGGTGGAGATACAGCAGATACGCTACAAGTTGTGCATCATGTGACTTCATTTGTTTGTCTCTGAGCTTCCATTTTTCAAAACCGTATTCGGTAACTTACTGCAGCTATCTATAATTAGAAAAATAGGAAAAAGGGGGTCACTGTGATGTTTTGCTTTTAATGCAGCGCATTTGTCCGGAGAGCCATGACAAGCCAGATCAAGGCATGCTGGAGCAGTATGTCCAAATGAAGAACATAGAGATTTACTCTCTACTTGACCAGATGCAGACCTGCATGTACCACCCCTCTGCAAATCTCCGCAACATTAAGCCACATTACCGGTTCGCTGCCCAGAAGCAGCGGCTCAGCAAGCAAATGAAAAAGGAGAAGTGACCCGAAAGGATGAAGGTCTTTGCAAATTAAGGGAGAAATACATAACTGGCATATCATTTATGGCAGTGCCAGAGTTTACAGAATTACATTATCTTAAATGTCTCGTGAATCTTGTGCTCATGGTCATCTACAATTACATTCAGACTGTAAATGCTTGGAGTTTTAGGATCTGAGGGGTGTCTGATAATTGGGCTGTGAATTAAATATCATGTCATGTTGAAATCAAACAGGGAAGAATAATCTGTGTGAGAAAATTACCTTATTTTGATTGTTTACACGAGAGGGCAAGCCATGGCTTATCAAACAACTTACTGTCAACACCAAAGCTATCCAAGCGCTGAAGAATAGAGAGCAATGGGGTTTGAATAATTATGCTGGTAACTTTAAATTAATCATGACTAAAAACATTCTGAAATATTTTGCCTCTCAATGCTTGAACAAGAACTACAGCATGAGCAAAAAACTTATAATTCGCTCTTGCTTAGTTTTCCTCTCAGAATAAGGAGCCGTTTGGAACTTACTAAGAACACAAAAGAAACAGCACACACATCTTGTTATGAACATACTTGACTGTCCATTTCCACTCCATCCTTTTCCACAATACTGACCCAAACCAATCTCTGAATTACGTAGCCAAAGACGCTTTTTTCAAAGTTATTCTCCAAAGCCCTGAATCCAATGCAGTAATCAAATGGTTATTAGAATTTCTAGTTTCAGGGTATTTTTAATAGTACCATGGATTTGTGGGCCAACCTTCTTCTGTGAAAATCTCCAGATCTCTGAAGGTGGAAAGCTTCCTTGTCATAGTTTGATCCCTCCATAAATGAATCCCATCGATTCAGGTCTGACCACGCTCTCATGTAACCATTCCTTATCTGGTCTAGCTCAGGATGATTGTCTTTTTGGAAGGTTCATTTGTACTTAAGGTTCAGTTTTTTTTTTTCTGCTTGCTGCCTGATGTTTTCTTCCAGAGTTGGCATCCATACTTCTTTTCTATGGCAGTTATCTGTGCAGGGCTGAACGGCTGAGGGGGAAAACATAAATCACCACGCTTGAGTATAGGAGAACAATGGGAAGGCTGTTTCTTTGTAATGGAATAAATTTATTCACCACCCCAAAACCTGTGTCCAGACAACTCAGTTTTGTTCCATAGCTAAATTAATAATTGATTATTATTTTCACGATATTCAGGACAATCTTTTTTTCAAATTTTAGTCAGTCATGATATTTTTTGGGCAATAATTGTTTCATGCCTTATAGACTCATAACTGCACGCTTTTGGCAAATCAGAACTGTCATATCCCACAATTTTACAAGACTATTTGGTACAAGACTATTTGGTTGTGGCTCCAATGAGGCAGATTTAATCAGAGTCCACCCTGTTCCCCTTTTCAAAGAGGATAGGAGAACCATGTGAAGAGTTTTAATCTGACACCAATAACTTGCAGAGAAAAAAGCAAGACTGATCGATTATACCTGTCTGCAGCTCACTCTGGAAGCTCACTCTCAGTCCTGCTGAGCTGACTTCCACTTTGTGGTCAAAAACAATAAATAATGTACTCATCTGCGAATGTCATAATGATCAGAAGCTCGTCATTCAAAACAGCCTGATATGGTGAAATACCATCCCTCACTCCTATTTGCATTCAGAGTGATCCTTGGGAGGTCGTTTTTATATTAACAAGCTGAAAAAAGCTGGTAAAAAAGAGAAAAGTAGGAGCATATTTACCATTAGTGTTTTAAGGTCTAAAATATAGACAAAGAATTGGATTTAAATCCAGTGCTCAGCACTACAGTACCATGTGTTTATTTACCTGCTTTCTCTGTAGAAGTCGCAGGTATAAAACAGCTGCAGTATATACTCGTGTTCAGTGATTGTAGGAGCTGAAAAGGTTTGGGAATAACGCTAATTAACATTCTTCCAGTGGGTCATATAAAAGGTTCATTTGGCAAATTGGTTATCCATGGTTGACTCATTTTTCTAAATCATGTTTTTTAATTAGGCTCCCCAGGTAAAGTAAATCAAATTTGTGCAGCATTGTTTAGATATCACACCTTTTTTTTCTTTTTTTCCCCTTTCCTAAATTATGTTTTTTTTCTCCTCATTCATTAATTCAATTTTATTTCTGGCACAGTCAAAGGAATATTAATCAAACTGTGTTTATGGAATTTCAAGAGTTGCTCTAATTTGTTTTTGTTTTGTTGTTTTTTTTTTTGTTTTCTTTTTACAAACAAGCTTTTCTTATATTAACGAGGTAGTAGAAATAAGTGACCACAGAGGTCTGCAATTAACAAAAAGACAAGATTAGAACAGAACAAGATATTTGTTGCCCACAGCTGCAAGCAAATAATAGATGAATTTCGGACAGATCTTTCATGTTTTCAGTCCATCAGTATATGTGGAAGAATCTTTCGAAACAGCATGAATATGCATGAAGACTCAAAGGCTTGCATGATAGACTCCATGTGTGTGTGTTTGATTAGGGAATAACATGCTTTATGTATCATGAGAAACCTGGTGTTTCATTTTAATTCAGTATGTAGCAGAAAAACAGAACCTTCACCCTTTGCTGAAATATCTATCAAGCAAACTGCAGTGAAGAGGGAAAACATCCCAGCAGACATTCAAGTTATTAAGGAAACTGAGTGGAAAAATAATTATTTATGGAAGTTACGCCTGTAAATTTTTAGCAAGATGAAAGAAAATGTGACAGACGGGGGGAAATGGCATCCACTAAAATTCAATTCAAGACACACTTATCTCTGTTTACCATTGTCTCTAATATATGCAGTTTAATATGTGCGCAGTGTGCACGTTGCTGTTTATCCCATGTATAGAGCTGAAATGACATTCAGAAATAAACAGTCAGTTAAAAAGCTTTGCTTGCAATTCAGTGGGTATATCTAAATGAAGGGTACCTTTGATTAAAGTAAATCCAAATAATTCTGTGAAAGACAGGGATCCTACCGGCCATCCACAGGTGCAGTTTGTTTGTCCTTACGTTCTTTGTTTCACATACTGTACCCCCATTTCATCAACACAGGAGTGATAATTGTATTGATTTACAACATGTTAAAAACTTTGATTTGAAATTATTTAGTATAGTTTCATGTAAACGCCCTACCTATCAAAGAAAAAACTATCAATCCATAGATACCAATTGGGGATCACGTCTGGACTGGAAAATGCTGTTTTTTTGTTTGTTTTGATTAAACTGCTGTACCTCTGATTTCTGGTTTTAGCCTCACAGTATGTGTTTTCAAATGTTTTTATAAATGAACTGTGATTAAACGTTTTGTCTCCCCAAAAAAGTTCTCTTGTAAAGGAGACTGCATTTGACAATGGGACAGCCACCTCCTAAATTCTATATATCTTAGAAAACAAAAACTCTTCTTTGGTTTTATTCATATCCAGATCAACTGTTTATTGTTTGCACGGTTGTAATAATGACAACAAATAAAGAGGCAAAAAACTGAAGAAAAAACAAAAACGTGTTTATTCATTGTTGAATAAAAACAATCAAACAATGAACAGTTTCAATGCACAATCATGAATATCTATAGTGCTTTTGTGCAGCACTGGTTCATACTGGCACTGTGCAGTGATGGCTGGAGCGAAAGCAACAGGAGAGAGGAGATCAAGTGAAAACAACAATAAATTTGAAAGACCTTCAGCAGTTTTCTCTCTTCATATGTGCCATTGTTCTGTGGTTGCTACGTTACACTGGGGCATAACATGCTGTTTTTATTTGACCATTCTGTGTCTGATGCAATTTTTTCGGGGGGGTTCTCTCACTCCCATTTCACAATAAGTCAAGGATATCACAGAGATGATGCAAACACCTGACTCGCCAGGGAAATCAATTAAGATGGATATGAAAACAAATCCCGGATTCGTAAACAAACAGAGGTTTGGAAAGAATTGCCATAAATTGACAGACTTTTGCCACAGGTTACGGACTTTAGATAGTGGAGAGAAAGCAAAGGAAGTGAGATGATGGAAAACATTGCTTACAGGCTTTAGCTAAGATTATGACTTCTTTCTTCACAAACATTTTAAAGAAGCTTGGCTTTTTTTCGTTGATGATTCATGAAACTGAACAAACTCATATGAGTTACCCAATGAATGAGTTTGTGTTTATGATTCTGATGAGGAGGAACTGGTTCAGTGCAAGCTCATGTGACCGCCTGATAATCTGTACGTTACCAGAATCAGCGTGGGCACGCAGACCGACTCCAGACACAAGGATGAGAGCAGTGAAGGTGAGTTTTTTGTAATATTTACTCATAAAAACCTCTGATTTGGCTGCCACGTGAACATGAATATACCCTCTACAGACGATGAACAACCTAACTATCAAACTGTAAAGTCACCAAAGAAGAATCTGGGGTTGACGTTTGGGCAAACAGGCAAGTTAAGTTGGGATCTACATCATGGAGAAAGTTTGCAGCAACAAACTCACAATGAGGTATTCTGGTTTGTAAAATACTTTTCTTTTCTGAATTGCAGCGATGGCATGTCTGGCAAAGTCAAACCTCTGAACTTGACTCTTATTAAACTAACATTTGAAAAGTGCTTTGTAGAGAACTCTTTGAAAAACAGAGACAGATTTATCATATATAAGATGGGTGTTTTTTCTATTTTAGAGACACTCTCCTTTTTCCCAAAGAATATCTGAATTAAGGTTCCCATAGCTTTGGCACAGTGTTAGTTTTATCTTCTGAAAGATGATATGACATGGTATCCAGAGACATAGTTTCGTGCTTTTGATTTATTCATGAAGCACAAGTTAAAGACCTCAAAGAATTTATTAAATTATAAAGTGTCTTTGTTTGTTCTCTTCAGAGTGCTCTTAAAAACATGAAGCCTGAGTCAGAGATATCCCCAGATAATGAAATGCTGGATTTGCTCAGCAAGGAAACTCCCCAAACTCCTACAGCCTGCCAAGAAGGAACTGAAGAGACTTTAACTAATCTTGACAAGGTTTGGAAGAAAATGTCGCTTTTAACTGCTCATTTTCCCTCTATGGTATAAAAACACTGCCTGCCCAAAAAAGAAGTTGCCACCTAGATTTAACTGAGCAAATAGGCACTACCCTCATGTTGGGTAATTATTGCATGGGTGATTTTTCAGCTGAAAAAAAGTTATTAACCCAAACTGATACAATAAATAGCTCTCATTTCTCAAACAACCACGCTGAAAGACGCATCCTGTGGTCATGCAAAAGATGTTAGTCTGCTTAAAAAGGGGCAAATCATTGGCATGCATCAAGCAGAGAAAAGATAGAAGGAAATTACAGAAACAACTAAAATTGGGTAAGGAACTGTCCGACGCATTGTTACAACTTGGAAGGATAGACAAGAATCCTCATCTACCAGGAAAATAAGTGACAAACAGAAGCACTCACAGAAATACTGAAATAACCACAAACAATTACATGATGTGAACATGTAAATAAGGGTTGAGTGTTGAAATAACCTTGTAGCTATTACACGAATTTCGGTAGGATCATGTTTGGTTGATTATGTTGCTAACAGACAGACACAAAAAACAATGCCATCAAACACACGGCTTCCGCATTGGCAGAGGTAAAACACTAATCAGTGAGGCTGTGTGGAGAAAAACGCTTCAATTTACCAGAGAGCCCGGTTTTACCCTGTTCCTGAGATGGGAACGTCGGGATAAGAAGAGATTCAGATGAAGCGATGCACCAGTCATGCCTAGTGCCTGTTCTAATGGCAACACTATGCCCCAAAGAATGAGGTCAGCCGACTACCTGAAGACACTGATTGACCAGGTTATTCCATCAGTGAATTTTTTTCTTCCCTGATGACACGGGCACATCCCAAAATGACAATATCGGGATTCATGGGGCTCCGATTGTGAAAGAGTGGTTCAGGGAGCATGAGACATTATTTTCACACATGGATTGGCCACCTCAGAGTTCAGACCTGAACGCCACTGAGAATCTTTGGGATGTGCTGAAGAGAAGGCTTTGTGCTGTGGTCTTGGGGAAAAATTCATGCAACACTGGATGGAAATGGATGTTGTGACATTGCAGAGGTATAAGGAAACAATGTCACTGTGAGGGTGGTGACATAAAGCAAGAGGCAATCCAGTAAAATAGTGATTTTTAGTGTTTTTTTTTTCGTCCAGGTAGAGTTATGAATCTGTACATACAGACCACTCACTTTGTTTTTAATTAAAACCTGTTCATCATTTGCCTGCTCCTTCTAAAACATGCTGCATGCCAATTTAAGTTGCTCTTAGCTTCCCTTTATTTCATTTCAGTAAAATGACTAAATTAAAAAGCAGTTACGCAAAATAAGATCAATTGAAGAAATAAAAAGGAGCTGTTTAATTTAGCTTTCAACATCTGTTTTTTAACGTTTTCAGATTTCTGCCTTAAGTGAATTGGGGGAGTTTCTGCATGCCGCAAACTCCCAGCAGCTGAAACATCCAGCGACCAGTGTTCAGATGGCCAGCAAAGTCAACCCAGAAGAAGTGAGTGTGCACTTACAAGTCTGCAGGGCAAAAACTGATCAGACTGTTCATCATCATTCTGTTTGGAGCTCGAAGATTACATGATTATAGAATCAGTTAAATAAATGTTGCTGAATTAATGTTACTGGAAGAGATAACCTAAAAAAAACACCAAATCATTCAAATTTCCAAGTAGTAATGGGATGTAGGTCAGTTGCAGCCCTTCATCCTTTTAACTGTGTTTGCTCCTCACAGATAAGGGATGGAAATGGCAGTTGGTCAATAACTGGTCCACGCTGGATTGTTTCCAGATGCCACCAGGGGATAAATCTGACTGACTTTAAAGATCTTTTGACTTCACTTGTACAAGGTTACCATTTGGGGTTTATGATAAAATACTTACAACTAACATTATGGTGTGTAGTGAAATTCACATATCCGTGGTTGTAGACTAGAAAGGGCAAATATTGACTTGGGTGATCTGATGACTCTTCCTCTGGAGCAGCACCAGTTTAAAATGATAATTGTTATATTCTATTTCAAGTGCAAACGAAGA
>JBBDHI010000013.1:12697095-12707398 GCA_037177115.1 Craterocephalus stercusmuscarum | reverse complement strand
TAGAAACTACAAATAAACTACATAAAATATGTAGTATATTTGCCAAACATGACTTACCTGTGAGATAATCTAAGCTTTCAAGCATTTTCTTCTCCCTCGTGAAGTCCAGAGCAAAAGTATCAAAGGTGTCATTCAGGTTAATCTCTGGTAAAAGGATTTGTGAAGATGCTGTTGCCATGGACACCCTATGATAATAAAACACATAAATTAAGAAACGAAGACATGTTCTTCCAGTGTAACAACACTAAAGGGTTAGCCTTTACTGCTCCCTTACCTCTCACAGATGTTTTTAGCTGTCTGAAGGAAGCGAGCATGGTCAGTCTCCTTGAGGGTTTGGTCGGCCTGAGTGATAAGGGAGGAGGACCTTTCGATGCACTGCTTGCAGCTGGCTATTTGCTGTGCTAGCTTCCTCAGCCTCACTGCCTGGACAGAAAATATGACATGGAAATAGATGAATATCATGGTAAATAACAAATGTGTAGAGCAGAGCTGACCTGCCAGATGTTGGATTGGCTTTCCCCCTTGCCATGTTAGAAAATCCTTATAGGGAGAGAGTAAATTAGATTTTTCAGTCACACTCAGCTGTACTTGTATTAGAGGTAAATTTGGGAAACATCCCACATAAGATTGTCAGGGTACTGAGAGCAAACTGACTTAGGGGCTGAGAGCAAACTCACAACCTGTCAAGAGGCACGAGGTGAGGAAGGAAAGAGTCTTCCTCTAGAGAGGACCGTCACAGGAAGCAGGGATGATCTTACTCTGTCACTGAACATGGCACAGCTTGCCACTGCCTCTCTAAGGGCATCCAACAGGGGAAAAGGAAGGGAAATAATTCAAGGGGCATGGTACATTTGAAGAGAAGTATAGCAAAGAAATAAATGTGCCAGTACCCAACAGCCGATTACTGAAAGCAAAAACAATAGAAAGCAATAAACTGAATATATTGTGCTATGAGCCAACAATCATCCGAGGTATAAAAGTCTGTTAAACAGGCACTGCTGTATTTTTTCCTTTGAAACCAAAAAGTAAGTTTTTAGTTTCAAATAGCTTCACATATTTGTCAAAATCATGATTAAAACGTTGCACTGTTCCCTCCCCTGACCCAATAAAACAGTTTTTATGTCAAACTCCAGACAAGCTGCGATGGGTAATACAGAGTTTAAAAGACGAAATAAACATCTCATGTGCCGTAGAATTCAAGATGAGCTTCTTTTTTTGTTCAAGAAATAGTTACATGTCTCAGTTTCATCACCGTGGTTTAATTTCTGTGTTCTATAGGGAATAAAAATTGTTCCATGACATTTACAAACAGTTGCACATTCTTCTTACTTATTGTTTGATCCTAATATATTCCAAACTGGGATGGTAATTGTGTAAGTTTTTTCCACTTTATCATCCTCATTCAGACTTTTTTAGAGATCATTTTTTCTCTACATCACCACATTGGCATAACGCTTCCCTAACAACTAGTTTGGCTCAAACAAAACATGAGCAGCTGCTTGTTCTTCACGGTTTTCAGCCCATTGGAGACTGATTGACACACAGCGCTGTGTCAGTGTACAGCATGAGGTTTTCTCTTCTTTTTTTTTCTTGTGCATGCATTGTTTATAGCAAATGCATCTTGTGAGGCATCACACAAAGACAGTTATGGACTTGGAGACTGTTGGCAAAGTTTAGGCAGCTTGACTGAAAGGAGACAGGATTCCAAGTAAGGTTTGCTCTATTTCTGCTTTCTAGAGAAATAGAAAATGTATAGTGTAACAAGAAGAAAGAGTCATAACAAAAGAAGATCTATCTGAACTTTTACTCTTTGGCTTTCAAGGCAGTATTGGACTCTGTTTCTATTTCAGTGTTGTATGGTTTGTTGTAGCTATTGGTTTTATTTGATATGATCAATTTTTATTTATTTTAAATTGTTTTATTCTTTCATTTGTTACCATTTAGCTGATGTGAACAGCACTTTGTTGCAGCTGTAGTTGTTTTAAAGCACTTTGTGAATAAAGTTGAGTTGAACGTAGAGCTAACGATTGCCACCATCAGCTTATAGTCATATTGTCTCTAGCAGTCAAATCCCCTGTTTGTGTTAAACTGAGGAAGAGTGTCAGGAATGCCTATGTTTTCAACCTCAGGAGGAAAATACATTGTAAAAACACTTTCACTTTAGGCAGGAACATTTTCAAGATACATTTTTTGAACCTGTATCGGCAATTTGTTATAGCTACTGTTCTAACAAGATCAGCAAGTTTGGGGAGGCAAGGGTACAGACACGGACAAAGTGATAAACAAACAAACAGAGGTTATATAGATACAAAGGGTGAGAAATAATACCTTTCCCTCCTTTATCTTGGTCCCTATGATTTGTCTCCGCTGCTGTATGATGTTAATCAGCAGGTCACACTCTTCCAGCAGCTTGTTTTCTTGCCGCGATGCGTTTACCTGGACAGGACAGAAGTTTACAGGAGATAAGAGGCGGCAGATAGTGCCGTTTCTTCTCTTCATTTGCTTTGTCAGAGGGCTGTGCTGGAAACTTCAGCACACGCATGTTGGACATCTCTGTAGTATCTTTCACGAGCAGCAGAATCCAGACAGAGTGAGGCAGGAAACCCAATTAGAGGAGGAGAATTCTGCCGTGTAATGTGGGGAAGTACATACAGTAGGAATATTCAGCTGATGTTATGAAGAGTTTGTCTACAGGATTTGCCCCAAACACAGCAATGTTTTCAGAAAAAAATATTCAAGATATTCAACAAAGAGTGATCTTATGACATTGTTTTTGGCTTATTCCAATCTTTGGCTAAACTGCATGGTGAGATAAAATAACTGAGTATATGTGTAGAATATAGAACATAGCCCATTCAATGCTTTGAAAATATGAAATACAGTATGCAGGCATATTCATGATATGAGCATCTACAGCCTTTAAAGCACTATTTTCCAGATGTTGGAAATAATTTAACAAGATATTGATGAAATGCCGGTCAGAAATAAAAAGCATCATAAGCAGACAGAATTAGAACCTCACCTCTACATGCTGGCAGGTTTGGATAAGTTTGCTCATCAAGCTTTCCAGCTCACTGGTCCTCTTGATTAGATTACTGAGATTGGAATCCAAGGCTTGCTGCAAAAAAAAAACAAAATTAAAAGGGAATATCTAATTACTTACTCTCCACCACAAAACTGTAAACAGCTCAACAAATCTTAAAGAGCCGTTTTGAGTATGTGGATGGTAACATACAGCAAAGACATGTAAGGCTCAAATGTAGTGAACACAGGATCCCACTCAATCTGACTGTCCACTTTTTGGCCCTGATTAGTGTGAAACTCCCCAGAGTCTTCCCTGCAGTGCGCCAAAGATCCCATCATACTGCCTGCTGAGGCCATGGAGCTTAAAAGAGCATCTGCCAGTGATTTGGACAACTAAACCCTGGCCATGTTAATCACTAACTGAGATCAAAGGCTTATGTTTCAAACGTAATCTTTCGCTGTAATTGGGTGGCATGAGGATGGTTTACTCTGAGGGTGAAAAATGTCCATTATTATTCAAAGTATTCCTGTTCTAAAGGAGAAGTTATTGTGGACCTAAAAATAAATGTGCTCTATCACTTATAAATGTGTGAAAATATGTTGTAATTCCACTTAACACCATAAGAGCATGCAAATGTGTTTTCAACAGAATCAGATAAAGCAGAGAGAAAAATCTCTTTTGTTCCAACCCATCTGCTAAAAAGGTTGGACACTGAGTAAATGATGAAATAAAAGAATTTAACTTTCATATGCGTTTGTGTGTATATTGTTTACCAGTTCGTGGCCTCCTTTGATGGATTTTATATCACATAATTCGCCGAATGTTTTTCCTGATTAAACAACACATTTTTCCTTGAAAAATAACACTGACAAGACTTCTAAATTACTTTGCTAACCTGCACTGAACTGAGCAGCCACAGAAAATGGATGGATCGATAGATGCATATATAGACCCCTGTTAAATGATTTATTTTCCCTAGTGCTGGTTGCTTGTTAGCAAAATGCTCAAAAACATGTGGCAGTTTCTACTGTTGGCAGAGAGACCCTTACATGAACAAACACAACAAAATGAACAGTGTTTATGGCAGTGGGCAACCCTGTTTTGTTTCATTTCATTTAATACAGTATAAGGAAAGCTTATCCTGAAAAACACGTGTTCTAGCAATATATACAAATAATGAATGAACAATTAATAAAGGAATTCATTTTATTCATGAAAACAGGCTCTGCTGTTAATTTCCACAGTTCTAATAAAATAAAATATTTAAAAATTGAGTCCTGAGATTAATCTAATGCTCATCTACATAATTTCAAGTTTTTTAAGAGCATTGTAAAACTTAATTTTACAGACAGCAAAAATATAACCATGCAACATTTTTTTCTCTTAATTACAAAACCTCCAAGCAGGCAAAGATAAGACTGAATAATAGAATGCAGCAAAGACCCAAAGCTTCAAGCAAACAGTGGGGAGACCACTTTCATGTTTCACATTGTGATTTCATAAGGTATATGCATCACCATACACCAAAATAGCAGAGGTTTTATTTTACTGCTCTCATAAATATGATTTATTCATACTGAAAAGAATGGGATGAAAGCCATTTCAGATGCCGTGTTGCAGGTAGCAGTGAGTTCCAAATTTTAAAGGACTGCAGGGAGCATAACATATTAATCAAACTGACTTCAAATATAGCCTAATGTATGCGGTTTAAAGACCTCAGTGTTTCTGCTGTTTATTTATGTGACGAGACGCACAAATAAAGCCATAAAGAGTGAAAGGAAAAGCGAGGAATCATAAGACGGCGACCGAGTTCATTTCTCCAAACGTTTTGATGAACTGAGTTTCTCAATTCTCCTAAAATATAGCTCCTTCGACAACATTAATCTTCCTCTCATGTATAGACCTCCCCCTCTCTCTCTAATGAGGTCTCTTTCCTAAAATCATTCAAACCTGATGAGAGGAAAGAATAGCAGCTTCCTTTTGTATGGGAAGGCTTCTGGTCCCACACCTTTATATTGGCCAGACACTCTTCCTTCCTCTCAGAGTCCAAACAGGTCACTGTCAGAACCAAGAGTTTTATCTTGTGTCAACATTAGAAATTTTATCCGCTTCATCCTGTGAGGAGCGCAGATCCAGTTACACATCTGTGGTTTTTACTTTGTTGGAACTTTAATTTAATCAGCACAAATCCCAGTGTAGTACTCTATTAAACACTAACTGTATTCATTATGACACGCGGTTCATTTCCTCACTGGTTGAGCTGGTGGGGTCCTCATTAAGAAAACATTTTATATTATACACTGTAAACCTACCAGAAACAAAATGTAAATATAATTATTATTAATTGTTCTACTGGAAAATCTGGGGTTCTTGCATTTCTGAGGAATTACTTACTGTACAGCCCAACAACATTGTTGCAGACGATATAAAGCAGAACATCCCAGCAAACTGATGGAAACATTGCAAAGACTGCTAAGAAGAATTTTCTGAGCTGCTAAGAACTCTTGGAACCACAACAAAACAGCTTGAGATGTTGACTCGGGCGCTACACTCCCAAAATACCAATCTGATCGATCGAGCATCTGCAGAACAAGACTGTGACAAAAGCAACGACCCGCAGCTCACAGGACCCAAAGGATTTGTTAACACCAACTTCCCACTGCAGGACACAGGACTGCTCCTGGTGTCCTGTGTCTGTCCCCGATGGGTCAGAGAGTTCTGTTTTGATTTGATCGATAATGTCACAGCTAACAAGTTGCCTTAAAGATGCACAGCCTGCTGGAAAAAGCTTCTTTAAATAAGACACCTAGATTCAGTATTTGTTAGTGTGAGTAGATGTTTTATATACTGAAACAGGCAAAAATGACTGTAGAATTTCTCAGTGATCATGAGATTTAGGACAAATTCCCATTTTGTGTCTTAATGGTTCGTATTACTGGGTTGCGGGGTATTGTTGTAGTTCGCACTGTTGCCTCCTAGCAAGAGGTTCCTGGTTTCGATCCTGTTCTCCCTGTGTATCCATGGAACCTAACTGGCTTTCTTCCACAGCCCAAAAACATGCATGTAAGGTTGATTGTCTCTAAATTCTTTCTAGGTGTGAGAAAAAAACTGTGACAGACATATTGAAACAGTATTTGACTGTGAATGATATTGTAAAATCATTCAGAGTGGTGATTTCTGTTTGATAATGTTTTGCTACATATAGTATACGTACAGTAACACAACATGTCCACAATGTGAAAGATGTCCAATGTTGGTAAACTTACATTACCAAGTGAGTTTGGTGTTTGGTGGTGTTACATGAATTTATTTCCAAGGTTTAAATTTACTCAGTTTGGTTTCTATTTAAACTTTGAAATATCCATGAGTTTCATTGTTTACAATGAAAGTCCGACTGAGCAGAAACCTGTCTCTTTCTTGCGGCCACTATGATTTTCACTAGTGAAGCACTGGCATAACGGAAAATTGTAGACCGACTGTAGCCCCAAACCAATATTATAGTATGTCACAAACTGCTCGGGTTATGCTGATAAAACACGACTGCAACACAAGCATATACAAAAGGCTTTATCATATTACAGTCCCCCTCGGCGCAGGACTTCCTACACAAATATGCAGCCTGTTGGCAATAAAAAATGTTACAAGATACTATTAAAAAGTACAAACAAGCTTGGCTGCATGAAGCCTGGGTTTGTCCTGCATGTTGTGAAAAACATTATTTCTCTATTGGATGAGGGCTGCCATTTCCTCTGTCACTTGAGACCTCTAACAAGGGAAGTAACTGCATGTAATGTGGTGTCAACAGGATGTAAAGATAAATACATGAAAAATGGAATATGAGGCACCATAAAAGGACATTACGCATGTGAATACTGAACATAAGCATGTAGTTCATGTTATTCATCAGAGAAAATGTGTCATACTGTTAATAGTAACAAGCTATTAAAAGATAAAGTGGACTGTGTTCATCTGAACCTCTTCATCATCATGTCATCATCTGGAGAATGCTATTCAGCAGTGTAAGTGTTGACATTACTACTATCACATTCCATCAGATGGAATAATGAATACACAACAGACTCACAAAGCTGAACACTATAATAACCACCAAGGCTTAATTATCCATATATATCAACATATATATCAGAGGTGACTGTTTCAGAACACATTTCACTTGTATTGTTTGACTTCCTTAACTTAATAGCTTTCAAATTCAGCTGAGTCAACATAAAAAAGTCTGTCCCGACTGCATGGTTGAAGAAATAACACTGATCACCTGGTCTGCCTCCTGGTGTGCATGATCACGCCCCACACAGAGAAAGCGGCGAGGAGATTTCTGCACATCGACAGCATGATCAGACAAAGGAGAAAAGTTAAGACTGGTCCTCTGACCTTACGTCCCCGAAATGCTGAAAAAAGCATCTGAATTCCACTGTGACCAGCAAGCATGGTGGGAGAAAAGGAAGGATCACAAAAGGGTTTCCAGTCTTGTTTGGGATACATGAACCCATCCTTTTGTGAGTCATGCATGAAAACTGTGAGCGTTGGTGGAAAAAAAAAAAAGAGGACATGTTTTTTTTTCATGCAGTCTTTGCCATGCAGCTCCCCAGGTCACCTTTACAACAAGCTGGAAATGTTTTGAGAACTAGTTTTTACAATTAGCTTACTATTTCTGTATTAAAGACTTCATAAAAGACCAAAAAATGATCCTGAGATGTTCCAGAAGCTATGATGAGACACCTAAGGGGTGGGTTGGCAAAGTTTGCTTGGATTGCAGCTCATTCAAATTTAGAATAAAAGAAAAGCAGAACCACCTTCTTTGTACTCAGGCTAACAGCATTTTCTCATGTCTTATTGATGTGCTGAGAGTGAGCATTTCCACGTAACCTGAAACCGTGAAAGCCATCTCCGGACATGGCGCCATGATATTTTAGACCATCTAAGTAAGACGCAGTGTTCAACTCACACACAGCACATCACAGTCAAATCTAAGTGAGAAAGGAGGTCATTTTCTGAAGTTTTATCTTTCACATTATTAATCATGAAAAGCTGATCTTGAACCCTGTTTCATAACTGAATATTAACTAAAACGAACATTAAGCGGTATGTACTCATTCCTCTATCAAGGTAAAAAGCCTTCTCTCTGTCTCTTCTTTAGGTCAATTATCTTAAAGACTGTATTTAATCCAATTTAGAGGAAGGAAGAAAGTATTACTTTTTGGGGTGGATCTATATCAGTTTCTTTAGAATCACTAAATAAGGCATTGGCATATGCAACTATCACTCCCATTAATTACATTATATTTTTCAAAATAGCAGCTCATTCATGGATGCTGCTTAAAGTGCACAAATATACAACTAATACACTTTAGTTTTGTGTGTCCGCTCTATAACATCAGTGCCTTTCACAGTCTGCTGATGAACTGTGATTTATGGGACTTTGCACAATTACAAATCAATAAATTATGCCCAATGTCATCATCATTCCCTGCTCTTGGAGTGCCAAGACAGAAAACAAGGCTTTTTATAAATGCAGAAACTGTACATGAAACATGTGAGGCTTAAGCCTGCGTCCTAAATCTGTGAATATTCCCGGAACAATAAATCATTCCTTACCTTGAGTTTGTCAAAGCGGTCACTGAGGGCCGCTACTTGGTGGTCACGATGTCGGCCAACAAGCTTGCACAGTGCACAGATCAACTGCTCATCCGTCACGCAGTACATGTTGACCTTCTCGTCCTCGTGCTCCAGACACATGAGCCCTCGCAGATGGGAATCCAGCAAGGGCTCGATCAGTCGGTGGCCTGTGAAAGGCTTCTTGTTTGGATGAGTGGCCTTGAGGCACTCCTCGCAGTACGACACCTCGCAGGTGACGCAGGTCTTCACAGCGTCCTGCGGAGGGTCCTGTTCGCAGAACTGACACTGCACCCGGTCGGTGGAAGATGTCATGGCTTTGCTGTTGGGGACGGCTCGCTCACGGCGAGTCTCGTTAGGAGAGTTAGGTCCGCTTAGAGAGGCTTTCTGGTAGCGGTCGATGATGTTCTGCAGGGTCACGTTGCGTTTCAGTCCCTCTAGGCCCCTCTGGTTGAGGGTGATGACATAGCGACAGGTTGGACACTGGAAGGCGGTGATGGACTGAATAGGCTCGCTGGGGGTGCAGTGGGCGATCAGGATTCGGTGGGCACAGTTGAAACAAAGGCTATGAGCACAGGGCAGGAGCAGCGGGTCCTCAAATAGCTCGAGACAAATTGGGCAGGTCAGCTCCGACTCCAGTGTTTCCATCTTCAGGCAAAACAAAGTAGGAGAGTCAGCGAAATCCAGGGAAGCTGATCAGCTGTCTGAGAAGATGACAGGGAGAAATTAGAAAATGATGGCAATTAGTCGATGATTTTAACATCAGTCTCGCTAAATCTATAAGGTTGCAACCTTACAGATCCTCTAGATTTAGACATGATGCATGTTTAGCCTTAATAACACAAACATGGTTAAGGCTGTTTTAATTATCAATAATTATGATAATAAAAACAAAATTATCTTTCTATCTTTCAAAATCTCTTTCTACAGTTTCATTTGATTGCATTACCAAGCCGAATACAACTATGTATCATGTCTTATTATGGATATGAAGCTATCAGCGAAATTAAAAGATGTAAGCAGGAGAACACTTCTGCAAACACGTGTTTGCATATAATGCACAAGCTTCTGTCGGGTTTGCTTGGCTGAACTCAAAGAATGCAGCAGTGGCTCATTTCAATTTGGCAGAGGGATCGTCCGCATGTGCTCTTTCCTATACTGTAGTCCGCAGGCAAGCCGGTGGCTGAAGGTTGAGAACTCAGCCAAGCAGAAGTCTATTGGCCTGCTTGCTGATGGCTGGGGCTCTACACCATCACAGACACTAAGCCTTTGTTCCCAGGCAGTCAGACACCCCAGCTGCGAGTGGACACACTGTGCTCACAGCGTCGATCTCTGTGTGAACTCTCTACCTCCACTCATTATGTGTGAAGAGGGCAAAAGCTCATTATCAGGACAGTCGGGCACAAGCAGTCTTTTGACGTTGCAAGGATATAGCAATTACCTCTGAGCAAAAGACCTGCGTTTGTTCTTTCTGCGCTATTCAAATCTTCAGACTTTCAGCGATCTCACTGTACTGTACAAAACAAGAAGCAATTGTTGCGCTTGTCTCTTGTGACAGTGCATCTGTGGGCCTTTATGTCTGTGCCATTTTTTTCTTTTACACACTAAGCAGCAAATGCAGGTGGATGGAAATTACTTTTCTGG